>BOPN01000532.1:0-12500 GCA_017312705.2 Penaeus japonicus | reverse complement strand
TTATTTATATAGTAATTTTTTTTTTTCTTTTTTCTTCATTACAGAAGTTAAGAGCAACATCAAACCTACTTGGTGGAAATTGGCGGCAGTCCTCACCAACCCCAGCTCAGCCATCTGTACAGCCATCCCAAGACAAAGAGGATATGGACCCAGAACTGGCAAGGTAATCATATTTTACTACTTGTTTGCAGATTGTTTATAGGTAGCTATGGTCAACTTAGTCCCTAGCCCGATTAACCCATTAGGATCAGGTGACGGGACATCACATCATACAAATATTTCACTCCCACCAAATGATGTTCTATCACGTTATGATCTCTCCCTCAAAACAATCATTTTACATCATTACCTATGTACATAATCATAGGAGTTTCATTTGTTCAGACACATTTCTATTCACTTGTGAAAATAATGTAAACAAATATAAAAACCTCCTGTAATCACCCAGTTGAGGCATGCAGATGAAAAGTACTCATAGAGGTGCAGTGTGTCATCGCGCTGTGAGAGATCCTGCACTTAGTCATCACGTGTGCTTGCTATTTACTCAATATGACATCAAAAATAAAGAAACTATAAGCAAAGCTTTATGATAAAAAAGCTTTACTTGCTGTTTCTCCATTTCTCTATTTCTGACTTCACATTGAGCAAAGTTTGCCGAACAAAGCTCGCCTGTCTGAGCAGGGCTCTTGATCCAGCCAGAAGGTCTCTGATACTTACAGTATCCAGTAGCAATAACAAGAGTTAACGCTCTTTGGACGGGTGGTACACTATGGGTACCGCACATTCAAGGCCCGTTCACTGGGTTTACGTCATACGGCGTCGTTTATTTAACTGATTTAGGCCTATGCGTTCGAGAGCCCCAGCATTGAAACATGCAAGGGTATTTCATCGTTTAGGAATTTTCAAGATATATTGGCTGTATTCATAAACAGATGAAGCAGTTTTTGTGATTTCAGATAAAGTAGATTTAATTGAATGGAACATTAGTATTCATGGTTAGTACAAAAGTTACCTCTTTCTTTTCCATAGCAGTGAAGGGTCGAAGGATATAGATGAAAACTTTTCTTTGAATATCAATGACATGAAATAGAATTAACCCTCTCTGGACGGGTGGTACACCACGGGTACCGCACATTTAAGGCCCGTACGCAGGGTGACGTCATATGGCGTCGTTTACTTAACTGATTTAGGCCTATGCATTCCAGAGCCCCGGCATTGTAACATGCAAGGCTGGAATGCCCCCGTCGTGAGTGGATTAAGGAGGAATGCTTACCCAGATTATGGATGATAATAGTGGGCATTTAGATTAGCAAAGAAATGCCAAAGTAATATTTATGTGAATCTCAATTCATCTGTTGAGCCCACGGTGCTCTCTAAACCCATTCACCAAGTTTCCCACCAAGAGATTTCTTGAGGCCCAAGGCCATATTGATCTTTTCAGAGTGATTTTCACCCACAAAAGAATTGTTAAATGTTGTTCATATTTTATTGATGAAATCAAGAAAAATTTGTTTATACAAATGCAACTACAATACATATATATGTATAAATGTAATTGAATGTTTTTTTGAAATGCACAGGCTTAACACTACTGGCTATTCACCCACTGAGGCAGGCAATCATCCAGCATGCTGGCTATACAAAAGCCATGACATGATATCTGGAAGTTAAAAATAGGCACATATGAAAAGGCATTTTGATAATAATTTACTTGACAACAAATTTTTATTTAATTGAAATGAATTAATAAATAGAAATGGTCCAAAACAAAGATATAAATGTACAGATAGAAAATAATTTCAAGCAGATATTGAAAATATATGAATTAATGAAGATGTCCAGTTTTTGCACATTCTATTTGTATTCCTTTTTTCTCAAGTCAGTGAGTTGGGGTATATTGATAATAACGAAATTTTGAGCAATGATGTGGTTTGGTTTGATTTTTTACATTAATTTTGAAACATTATTGCCAAGTTCAAAAATTATGATACGATTATAAGTTATATTACAAACTCTGTTGTATATGTAGGAATCAGTCCCTTACATGTTGGCTTATTGGAAGAATAATTTCTAATTCTAGTGTTCTATTTTATTACTTGCTACTTCTGATCATTTCATTCTTTTCAGTGTTTAGGGATTAATCTTATGATGGATTCAGTTGTCTGAACTTAATTCCAGTTATCCTGTTTTTCCTTCCATATTCTTTCAGTTTGCTTTTGATCACAATTGTCAATACAAGGACATTTTTAAACCATCCATCTGGTGATTAAAATTATCTGATAATTTTTTTCTGATCAGAAAAGTATTAGTATAAAATTAGCTTATATAATACTTATTCAGCTATTACAAGACCTTTTACTCAAATACTATTGCAATGCCTGGTACACCAGTGTGCTTTATACACTCAGAGAATCATTTTGTATTTTTTTTTACATATGCAATGTGTATAGAATCATATACAAAAAGGTGGCCCATCCTCTGAGGGGATTAGATGACAGAGGAGGAGAGGCTGCGATGTTGTTTAGTAGAGAGAGGTGTGGAACTGGGAGAAAGAAAGAGGGAGGGAGAAGGGAATTATAACTCCCCAAGACTGGTGGAGGACATAAATTATTGCTTTACTTCTGATCTTGATTAAGAATAATCATATATTTCTTGATTTATCATGAGACTTCTGGTGAAAACATATTGATTTTTTATTTCCTGTTAACCTATTCACGCCGGGGCCATTCCGGCTTTGCACGGTCGCTATACTGAGGTTTTCGAACGCATCATCCGAACGCTTTGAGATTCTCGGGCCCACGGGCCGCGAGCCTGGGCTGCCCGCTCGCTCACCCCAAGCGCCAGATATCTCGTCGGCGGCGTCTGACGCGAAAACCACGAAACGTGTCAGCACGTCATCCGGCGTGAATGGGTTAATTAATAAGTTTTGCACAAAATACCTCTCATTTATCCTACTTAAATTTAAAGAATCAAGAGAGTTCTAGTGGACTGTGAGCAATACTCTAAATTTTGTAATGGTGTATTTAACCCATTCGTGCCGGTTGACGTGCTGACACGTTTTGTGGTTTTTGCGTCAGATGCCGGGGATGAGATATGAGGGCAAGGCCGGCGCTCGGGATGAGCGAGCGGGCAGCCCAGGCACGCGGCTTGTGCATCTGAGAATCTCGAGGCGTTAGGCATATGCGTTTGAAAATCCCGATATTGCGACCATGCAAAGCCAGAACCACCCCGGTGTGAATGGGTTAAGATCTAAAGTGAACATTGTTGATGAATTTTCATTTTTCTCATTGTAGTTTCATTCTTACTCTTTGTAGAGAGTAATCATCCCACATATTGCAGCACTCAGGATATAGATGTAGATGTAGAAATGGAAAGTTTATCTATTAAATGTTTGCAGATACTTGAACCGGCCCTACTGGGAACAGCAGTCGCAGCAGAAGCAGACCTTTCAACCAAAACAGGACCAAGTAGGGAGTGATTTGGCCAGCACCTTGTCACCCACGCAACCATCAGCACCCATTAATGCCACCAAGTCCTCACTCTCTCCAACCAAACTTTCTCAAGTAAAGATGACAGAAGTATGTTTTCTGGTCCTCTGTTTTATTTTTTGTCCTATGTTTCTTCTTTTGGTCTTTGTCAAATACCTATTAGTATTATACCTATATAGGTTACTACAGTTGACAAAAAGAGGATTAGATATTTAGCTTTTGTTCATGAAGATCTGAAGTATTCTGAAGTAAAGTGTAGATTGTTAAGATACCAACTAATATTGGCACAACATCTGATAGTGGAGAAAATCAGATGTATACTTTCCAATGTCTTACAAGATGGATACTTGCAGAATTATCAAAATGGAGAGACAGAGGAAGTGGACGAGTTTGTGTCAACTCTGCGAACTCAATTAGAGATATTTGTGAATCGCATGAAGAGCAATCAGTGTCGAGGACGTCCCATTGCCAATGATTCTTCTGTTCAGACTCTGTTTATGAACATAACAGCAATGCATGCTCAGCTCTTAAAATACATTCATCAGCAAGATGATAAGAGAGGTAAGAAATAACCTTGTTGGACAATTTAACACTTAAATTGCTATATATACCATATTTAATTTATCCTTGAAGTAGTGTGAAATAGATTACATATTAATTAAATCAAATTTTATTGATAAGATATTTAGATATAAAAAAAAATAATACCATTGAAAGACTATAACTCATAACCCAATACACTTTTATATTTCAAAAAAAAAACTTTTCTCTTTTTTATAGCTTCATAAATAAAATACAGTATACTTTGAACTTTCACTAGATATCAAATTATTCTGCAGCAAAAATAATCATTCTAAAAGAATTATCTTAGCATTTCATGCCCACTGATGGTTCATTTTATGCTGCTAAACAGCTGGTGCTGATGCATTGGTTTTATTGTTGTAATACTAAGTATTTGATGGTAGAGGCAAGTGCCCGTTCCCTTGTTCTACTACTGCTACAGCACTAATGTTAACCCACTGCGGACGGGTGTCATGACATACATGAGGTAGGAGCTTTGGCCTGACGACGGGCGTCCTGACGTACGTGACGTTCGGGGATTTTGGATCACTGTGCTATTTTATTTTGCTATGAAAAAGGAATGAGTGATGATGGCTACTGCAGTCCTAATTACTATAATTACCGTAATACCGTGCTAGCTTAACGTCCAAAACCTAGATGGCACCACTTTTTCCTAGCACCAGCAGGAGAGAGAGCCTTGAATGGCACCCATCCACGGTCTCTAGCTTGCACTATCTTTATAGAGCGATGACACACACTAAGTTGACGAACTCTTGCTCAAAAGTACCGCCGATGAAGGATATGCAGTCAGAACGGGAAGAGGAAGGTGACTCAATACATACCCAGTGTCTAAAATGTACTCCTGTGCCAATATGGATGCCTTTCACTGTGGCACTCACAGTCACAAGCACAGGTTTCATTCCTCTTCCCTACCTCTTCTTGTTATCTTTATTGTAGGTCGTTATATGTTTCATATTCGTTCATGACAGCACAAAAATACGAAAAAAATATAGTTACCTTTTGTCCTCCCATAAAACAGCAATACTTCTATCACACTGTGTATAAAGAAAATAATGAGCTAATATGGATAATATACTACAATTCTAGTCTACTGCAGCACTGGTAGAGCCTGTCATGTGGCACATATAAGTCTCTAAACTCAATAAAACACACAAAAAAACAAAACAAAAAACGCTCTAGTTTTTCAATGAATGACTGAAAGAGAGTGGGAATATTCAAATTATAATGCTTCAAGCAGTCTCTCTTTAAAATAAAACTTATCCTGGAGGCTGGGCAAGCAAATTTATCCCCCTCTGCAATGGGTTAACATGCAAGAAAGTTAATGGCAGTATGAGAGATTCTAATGATGCTCTTTGTTGGTTAACATGTTAAGCCTGAAATCAGCTCATAACTAATTTGTTTTTATCAATGTTATTTTGCATAGTGTATTGGAATATTTGTTGTGTTGAATTAAAAGTAAGTCCTAATACAAGTGCCTTATGGAAAGATATATGAGTCTACATATAATATATTAGCAAAGTGATAGAAATTATCATTTGGCTCTATAGAACATTGTAGCTGTAGGAATAAATAGCTTTTAATTTCAACAAAAGAAGAAATGTAGCATGAAAGTGAACCTACTTTTATGAAACATGCCACATATCAAATACAGATCACACAGTGGAGTATCGAAATTGAACAAACTATTGCAGTTACTCCTAACAGTTGACAAATTATCACAGTTATCCCTATAAAATGAAGTAAAAAGGGAATTACTTACCTTGCTGATAAAACATTCCCATGCAAAACATGCAAATGTTAGGTAAAAAACAAAAACAAAAAGAAATTGTGTCGTCATAGAAAACAGTGAAATATTAATGCAGATATGTAAATAGTAAAACGAAGATGATATACCAAGAGGCAACGTGAAGTTGAGGCGAAGGCATAAGAAGGCCAAATAAGGGCATAGGGATATGGGTCTGAGTTAGTAGGTGTGGCTGTAGGAAATACAAATAAAACTTCCAAACGTAACACATATGAAGCAGTAAAGAATGTTTATTTTTCACATAACACACTTAAATATTTATGTAGATGTGTAGATAGCAAAAAGATTATGAATTAATGTAAGGCAACTATACTGTATGTTATATAAGAATATGTCATGGGGAAGGGGTATGGGTTGAGATAAACTGATCGTTAGGGAGGGGGGTTGTCTTACTGAAATATGCCATGCAGCACCAGAATTACCATTTCACACTAACTATGCCCCATTCACATGAAGAAAGAGGAAGGGAACACAACTGTCTGACTGACTGAGGGAGAGGAGAGCTTCCAAGGGGCATGGGACTGATGTAGTAGTTGCTGGAAGAAACTTCCCAAACAGTACTAGAAATATTGGTAGACACTCAATACGTTTCATTCATAACAAAAATCACAGAAAAAATTCCCACCAGTTTTTGACAGGTCTTCTACAATTGTAGGGAATATGAGAGAAATAGGCCCAAGTGTGCCACATTTGTGTTAATAGCCTTTTAGGGGCTCATAGTAAAATGAAACACATCCTTAAACTCTTACGAATAACTGTTTGCCATACTGCTTATATGATTCCAAATTTTCCCTACTTTCAGTAAACTGTGAACGTCTTCAGGACAAAATCTCGCAGGTAAGGGATGCTAGAGCTGCCCTTGAAGCCCTCAGGGAAGAACATCGTGAACGTGTGAGACGTGAGAAGGAGGAACAGGAGCGTCTAAGGTGAGGTAGCTCTGAGAAGTGGGAAGAAATATGAGAATTTGTTTAGATGTATATAAAATTTATATATAGATGGTTTTATTGAAAAACCCTGAAGTTCTTTCTGTTTTTTAAAAGAAACGGTTCCTAGTTGTTATATCCTTCACAACGTGTGTTTAACCCAGTCATGCTGGGGCTATTTCGGCTCTAATTGGTCGGAATGAAGGGGTATTTGAACACATAAGCCTAACACCTTGGGATTCTCGTGCGCACTAGTCGCGAGTAAGTGCTGTATGCCCGCTCACTTGACGCGCCGGCCTTGACTAAATATCTTGTCTCTGGTGTCTGACCCAAAAACAACTGAATGTGATAGCAATTCAACCGGCGCGAATGGGTTAAAGACCGTCATAATTTGTTATTTGTACACTTTGTTATTGTTCTTGAGGTTTTAATTAAAGTCCTTTAACTGTCATGGAAAATACTGTTGAGTTTAATAAAAGATATGTATTAATATCTCAATATGCTGTATAATTACTCTTTCTTAAATATGCCCTTCTGATATTTTAAGGCAAGTTCAAATGATGCAGAAGCTAGAAATCATGAGGAAGAAGAAGCAGGAATATTTAGAGTATCAGCGGCAGCTTGCCCTTCATCGTATGGCTGAGAGTGAAAGGGAGATGTTCAATAAAGGTGCCGTGATGGGACCCCCCTCCTCCATGTACCCTATGGGTTACCCTACATACCCTGGCGTTCCTGGGCCCATGCCAAACCAGCCACCATTGCCAGGGCACATGTATCAAGGACAGCCTGAGTCAGGACCTCCCCAGGTAAGATCTTTGGTGATTTGAAGTGTCTATATATTTTGTTTGAAACATCCATGCATTATAGGCTATATCTCTAGATTGTAATTATGTTGACAAGTTCAATTTTGAATTATTTAGGGAGGTGTACCCCAAGGTGGAATGCCACAGACTGGGGTCCCACCAGGGGGTGTGCCTCAAGGTGGTCCTCCGCCAAACTCCATGTCGTACCCTGGAGGACCAGGACAGGGCCAGTACCAGCATCCCCCTCCTGGGAGCCACCCAGGTCCAGCAATGCCAGGGGGCCAGGCTGGCCCTCCACCTGTGACTCAGCCGGGATACCAGCCGCCGCCACATGAGTTTTCCCCTTTTAATATGCAGGGTGAGTTATTAGGTGAACAAAAATGCATAGAGTTTCATTTCATCTAAGTTAAATATCTGTGAGATGGAATATTAGTAATTGTTTCTCTTTGTTATTAGTATGTTGTTAATGCCTCTGTCTAGATGTGCCCTTTGATGCCAGGTACAGGCACTGTCAACTTTTGTGTTTTATTTTCATTTTTTTTTTTTTTACAACAATGTCTATACAAGCACATAGACAGCAATAACACTATCACTAGACCTGACTTCATTAGTTTACCCCATTCCTTGAACTTTTGGAAAGGTAGTTTTTATTTATATTACTATATTCATTAGTAACTTAGTTGCTGTTATTATTTTTATTGTTGTTATTGTTATTATTATTTTATTATTATTGTTATTGATGATGATAATAATAATGATGATAGAACAATAGTAATGATGATGATGATGATGATCATCATCATCATCATCATAATCATCATGATTTTTGTTATTAGCTATTCTTCTTTTTTTGTTGTCATAATAATAATGATATAAATGATAACAATGATAATGATAATAACAATAATAACAGTAATAAACATGAAGATTTCTCTATAAGAATGGGTAAAAAATAGGTGACCTATTAATTGACTTCTTGGTACTTGTAGAGTCATCTATATATTAACCCATCCCCGACGGGGGAATTCTAGCCTTGAATGTCCAAATGCCGGGGCGTTCGAATTATTAGGCCTAAATCAATTGAATGGCTGGCACAATACTGTGCCGCCCGGCAACTGGGCTTTTGAATGCGCGGTACACATGCTGTACCACCCGTCCTGTGTGGGTTAAAAACAAAACAAGAAGATAAGTGCATGTATGCATGTACTCCTGAAACATATGTGTAAGCTTTTTCTGTAAGCTTTGCCACAAGTGAACTTGCTGACCATCCAGTGCTCATTGTTTTTCTAAGTGGTAAAAGCTATTTATCATGTATTAAGTATGGTGTGATATAAGCTGTCATGAAGAGTAAAGGCATAGGGGATATAACAGGTGATGTATAGCAGCAATTAGGCCTAGAAGACGGTTGTCAATGCATACATGATGCAACATCGGGATCTACTTACAGTTGAAGTATACTCATAGTCATGAAGTATTATGACTGTAAAGGTGCTAGTTTCAGTGCTACAGGTTTGTAAAGTCAGCCTAAACCCTGTTTTGTAATGGATTTATGGAAAAATATTTGCCAACGGTGTCATAGACCACCCAAACTAACTGCCTGTTAGGGTGTTAGGCCACATTGGGTTAAGAGGCCCTCTTGGAAAGTGATTTAATTAAAAAAGTTAATTTTCACTAGCTCTTAGTTGTGTAATGCATACATTTTTCTATTTTTTAAAAGATATATTTGAAAGGCATCTACATTTTTTTTTTTAATCTGTATGTAAGAATTTTATGTACCAAGGGTTACACAAGAATTTATTGATTATTAAAGGTGAAGTATATTAAATAAAGATATGTATCATTTGGTAGAACTAATACTGACAATAATTGTTTCAGGAATGGCGAACACCTTACCAAATATTAGTGGTGGGATGCCTGGTTACCCTCCCCAGCAGCAACCTGGACCAGGCATGGCACCTCCGCAGATTGCCAGTCAGCACCCTATGCCAGGGCCTGGACAGCAGCCGCAAGGTGTGATGCCCATGCAAGGTGATATGAGTGGAGGAGCACCACAGATTCCTCCTCAAACCCAGCCACCGCCAACAACGCAGGAGCAGCAGGCTGAGCTCATTTCTTTTGACTGAGAATCCACTGGGTCTTTCTGATGTGAAATGATAAGATGATGGAACCGAGTGTTATGTTTCTGTTCTTTGTAGTCTGTTTCACACATAATGTATTTTTAGACCATCAGTGAAGAGAATTTCCATTTATCAGGTTGATGCTAATAATAAAAAGAAAGAAACAAATAAACAAAAAAAAACATTAACTGGGGACTCTTGGAAAATTAAGCATTTGTTCTGTTGTTGCTGAAACTGTTGATGCTGGGAACATGTACTTTCCATTATGGTTCTGTTTTATTATTATTTTTTTTTTCACACATGGTTCCATAAGTGCCCAGTCACTGATGTTGATTCATTTAGTAGGCCTTCCTGACCTTATTTGTTTACCCCATTCCTTGAATAAAAAAAAAAAAAAAAAATAATGGGAATAGATAAACAATTTTTTTTTCATTAACATTAAAGGAATAGGAAGGGTCAGTAATGCCTGCTTATTGACTCCATGGTGACTTTAGTGCTTGCAGAACCATCTATGTAAGAGAATATAAGAAAATTGAAAAGGAAATGAAAATTGAAATCATGTTAGAAAGTGCATGTTTATGGCACTCCCTGCATCAATTTGCCAGATATTGAGCTACATTTATTTCTGACAGCGAGGCCACCAGAATCAGTTGCAATAGCTTTGGTTTTCATTCAGTTATGAATATGATTAATAATGATACTATAGAAAACAGAGAAACAAAGTTGTCTTTTGGAGAGGGACTTCAGGATTTATTTTACATATAGTTATTCATTCATGATAGTAATTTACGAAGGTATATTATGTGCAAATTATTTGACTTGAAATTGGGGAAAAAACAAACTTGTGTGAAACAGGAACAGAGGTAACTGAGTATACTGTGAGTTGAATTGAATATTTATACAGTGCTGCTCAAAACTCTTGTCCCTAGTAGTTATATGATGTTATGAAAGGGTACAGGAAACCATAAGCTATGGTAGACAAGTTAGCAATTCTGATGCCGTTGTCTAATATATATTTGGAATTCATAAATGCCTTATAGTTTTTTGTCACAAAGGTAATGCCTTATTCATTGCTGAATAATGATTTCCATAATTGATATATGATATACTCTGATAAAAATGCATTTGTCTCATAGCAGTTGTCAACTCTTATCTCCATGTTTGTTGAGCATTTTATCAAATAATAATTCAGATTGATATGAAACTTGTTATTTAGATATATTTTCAAAGTAAAATACAATATCAAAATCAGGTAAAGAACCATGATGGTGTAAAAGTATGCTACTTTCTCCTGCTGTTTGGAAACCCAATATCAGAATGTATAGGCATAAAACTTGAAATCAATATTATCATGTTCAGCATTGTCCAGACTCCAATCTGAAATTCAGTGAGAGATTTTACCAGCACTGTATGCATTGTTTGAGTTCCTTTATTTAAGCAATTATGGTCTGAGTGAATATTCAATATAAAGGAAAATTTCCAGTGATTTATCCTGTCTTAGTATTGAAATAGTAGAGAAAACTTATATATATATATATATACTATATACTTTATTGTTTTTATATTCTCTGCAAACTTATATATCAGCTAATATTAATGTGACACCAATATTACTATTTCAGCTATATACTCAAGCAGTTCTAATCAGTTCAAGTAAAATGGTCTTAAGACATTGTATAGCTTTTTAGTAATCTGGCTGCTCAGTTAACCTTTTGACAACATTATGTGTTAATAAGATAAAAAAAAATAGTTTTGCTCTAATGTATGTAATTTTCATGAACCTTGGTATAAATGTACATACAGTGGACACTGTATGCAAATTGATTTCTTTAAAATAAAAGTCAGAAAAGATTTGTTTCTACTTTTAGTTACCTTATAGTTACCTCTTTGACTTTTATGTTAAGAGGCTTTGAATCAACTATAAGATGTAATAAGATATATATCCTTAAACCCATTCACGCCGGGGCTATTCCAGCTCTAAATGGTTGGAATGCTGGGTTTTTCTAATGCACAAACCTAATGCTTCGGGATTCTCAGGTGCATTAGCTGCAAGCCTGGGCTGTCCGCTTGCTTACCCGGCACGCCAGCCTTGATTAAATATCTCGAAACAAGACAGCACGTCAGCATGTCGGCTGTTGCGAATGGGTTAACCCAATAATGACAGGGCGTTTTGGGCTCCAATCGGTCTAATTGTTGGGGTGATTCAAGCTCATAGGTCTAATGCCTCGGGCTATTCACTTACTCTGCCTGATCACCTGTCTTGCTGGGCATGCTAAAAGCCATGGCTCCCTGGCATCAAGTGTTGCTACCACATAATGCTTGTCACCCAGCATTAACGGGTTAACCCACTCACGACGGGGCATTCCAGCCTTGCATGTTACAATACCGGGGCTTTCGAACGCTTAGGCCTAAATCAATTAAATGACTGGCACCATATGGTGCCACCCGGCAACCGGGCCCTTGAATGAGCAGTACCGTAGTGTACCACCCGTCCAGAGACGGTTAATATTAGAAGAAACTGGTTTCATGACAGTACTAAAAATTTCTCACCAAGTTGCAATCCCTTCAAGTGCTGCTTTCCTGATGAGTTCCAAAAAATATTGTGTGAAGATAGAATATGAAAAAGAGATGCCTCTTAGATGTCTTCTTCTTATGTAACATACTGTAATATATATACAAAACATACACACACACACACACACACACACACACACACACACACACACACACACACACACACACACACACACACACACACACACACACACACAACATATATATAT
>BOPN01000531.1:439801-472830 GCA_017312705.2 Penaeus japonicus | reverse complement strand
ACAGACACACACACACACAGACACAAAATACATGATATAGTTTTATATGATATTGATTTACTTCTCAAAAGCACTCACGTGTGTGTGTGTGTATGTATGTATGTGTAAACTGGTTGATTATCACATTTTATTTACCCACTTTTGAGGGAAATGGGTTGTAGTTGGTTTTGGAAGGAAATTATTGTAATTTTGATGCTTTGCTGTTTGGGGACATTTAAGGGAATGCTATGAATGGTGTATTGTATGGTTTTTGTTTACACTAATTTTCAAAAAGGTAAAACAATCAAAGACATCCATAAGAAAGAGAAGGACATACAAAATGCAAGGGACAAAGTTAACTGGAATGAAGAGATATCTTCATTTTCTTAAATAGACCCGGAAATCTACAGATAGATAGAATTGGTCATTCTCAGCATTTTAGTTGTAAGAATTAAATCAAAAGACTCAGATTGCAAAAGAAAGCTGCTCTTAACCATGTGATTTGGGTCTTATGAAGTTTTCGGATGGCAGTAGATCTTTTTTCTTCTCTCAGTTGTATATGGACAAATGCATCAGTTGCATTTCCAAAGTGTTACCACTTTCGGTAGTTGTTCATGTATTGGAATCAAGCTGTCTGTATTGGGAAGAAATTACTTTGCTGATGAGAGATGATGCACAGAGCATTACGTATATCCATCCACAAGAATTATAGAAAAAAAAAGAAAGTAAACAAAAATAAGATATATTGTCAGAACCCACCCACCCCCCAAAAACAAAAACAAAAAAAAGATGCAAAATTTGAAATGCTGGCCAGTGTTGCTGCTATCACTGAGTGGTAGAATTAAGAGTTGTTGTACCGGTGATATAACTATTTCCCGGTACTCCCTCCCCCAGACCGTCTCGTCAGCCCCAGGAAAACAAGACCTCAAAAGATTCCAAGAAAAGGTAGGATTTATTTGTAAGGAACTGTGGCATTCACACGATCCTGTCTAATGGTTGCCAGACAGATGGTCAGATATACCTGTCATTGCACTCATTGTTGAAAATCAAGCTGTCAATAGCCAAATGTTTTTTCTTTGTATTTATTGATGAGCAAAGAAGGGGGTACAGTTTATTTTTCAATATCTTAAGGGGAATCTGGACAATTCAAAGCAACAAATTCAACTCTTGCCAATAGGCAGATTGATATTCACCGATTTACAAAATGTTGCCTTTTGCATTTAACCAAACGCCTCTACTTGATTGGGTCTTGGAACTGTCATGTCTTTGACAGTTATCACACTTGTTTTGCCATTCTTGTCTATCATCTCTTTGTTTGATTTCTTTTCCTTTATTCTTTTTTTTTCTTCCATTTCTCTTTTGTCTACCATTACCTCTTATTTTGTCATAATGCTGCTAAAGCAAGTAGAATCATAACTCATTTGCACATATAATGCTGCCATATATCTATATGATAAACAGTATCCCTGTATCTGCTAATCTCATTAGAATATGAAGTTACTTATCCATTGCAAAGGTCTAACAGCAGCACTAGTATCTGAAAGTTAGTTTCTTTTGTTTATATACGTACAGACGCTAACTTCATGCAGCAAAGTTCATTTATGACATATTTTCACCCTCTCTCTCTTCATGTTCCTCCCTTCCCTTCGAACCTTACTTCTTTCCCTTCCTTCTAATCTTTCCAAAAACTAAGCCCAATAGTGTAGAAAGCAGTATCAGTTAAAATGAAATGCAACATTAAGTATAAACACTTTGATACCTGATGTAATAACAAATAGAACTGACAGTACTTTATCTATACTTGTATGTAATTTCGGTCCAAAAGCAATAGTTGTATTGCTTATTCTGTGCATGATTGTAAGTTTCGAAGATTTCAAAAATTGGCTTGTAATTTCAAAATTGTTTTATATTAGATATCTGGATTAGCTTCTGTGAGAGGATTTTGCATTAGTAGAACTACAAAGGCAGCTTTTCCAAGTAAAAACAACAACAACATGCCGTTTGGAAATAACATTGCCATCATTATATGGAATTTAAAGAACAGTCGCCTCATGTATATATAGTGGTTTTGACTTAACCCACTAACTCAAAAGAGAATATTAAGGACTTTTTCCCTTGTGTGTTATTTTTTTAAGTGAATTGCAGTTCAGGGATGAATCTGTCATCTCTATAAATATGTTGTATGTTTTACATGCTGATATTTGTAATATCTTTTCTCTAAGTAGAAGGCAAAGTTGCATGGTGTAGTGCTGGGGACCTGTGCTTTTGTGATCCAGTTTGAAGATTCAAAAAGGAAGTGTGTTATTGTTAATGTATTGGTGGTACTGTGTGGTAGTGTAATTGTCATTAGGACAATTAGGACTAACAGAAATATGTTTTACTAGCAATACAATCTCTCTCTCTCTCTCTCTCTCTCTCTCTCTCTCTCTCTCTCTCTCTCTCTCTCTCTCTCTCTACTTACCCTCTATCTCTCCTTTCTGATTTGCTCCATCCCTTATTTCCATCCTCCCCCACCCCACCCAACCTTTCCCCCAGTTTAATTCCATACTTCCTCCTCATACCCATTCCTTTTGGTCTCTCCCTTAACTTTAATGAAACTTGCCTCTTCATGGTTTAAGCTAAAATATGTGACAGGACTAAAGTTAGTTTATATTTTCTTACAGCCCTTCAGGGAGAAAGTCACGTGCTAAGAAAGCTGTCACGCCAACTGGGCCAGATGGAGCTCCCTTACCTGTTGACACGGGCACAGGTGCCCCACCGGCTGCCCTAATGGATCCAGCAGTTGCGCCTCCAGGCACTCCTCTTGACCCAACAAAGGTAATACTTCCGGTATCATGACATGTGCAGATTGTGAGAGGGTGGGTAGGGAGAATTGTGGATATTTTTTTTTTTTTTTTTTTTTTTTTTTTTTTTTTTTAAAGGTACATCATCAGTTAGCAGAATATTAGAAATTTAATTCAAGACAACTGTTGCAGGTGAACCCAGTGACTGGTTTACCTTTGAATGCAGCCACACCAGCTGGTGCAACCCCCAAGCCCAAGTCCGAGAAGAAGCCCAAGGTGAAGAGTGCTACACCATCTAAGAAAAAGCCTGCAGCCAAGTGAGTACCAATTTGCTTTACACTTCTTCTTCTAGTCTTTGATTTTTTTTTTTTATAATTATGTGGTATCTATCTTATTTTCTTATTTCTGTAGGGAAGCTTCATTTCAGAACTGATTTATCATATCTCTTGTAGTGTATGTATTTCACTGCATATGCACTGATGTATGGAAATGGGGAGGAATCAGTGGGGTCAATAACTTGTCAGTTGAATGTTCTGAGGTTTGTAGATCATCAAGTTTTTGTGTGGTTGCTCAACAGGTATAACTGTTGACTAGTTGCCCCTCTCCCCTCCCCCTCCCCCAGCCTAATCCTGCTCACTCTTCCATCATCTTTATATTTATCTTTTATTATCCTTGTCCTTTTTTCATCCATATTTTAATGCTTCAGAAGGAATGTGCTAGCCTCTTTTATATAGACATATTGTTATTTTGTTTTTTTATTATTATTATTATTATTATTATTATTATTAATGTCATTTGTTTGGTGAGACCGCTTTCATAGGCTTCCTACACATTATGACCTGAATTAACCTCTACATTTTTCTTGCTGAACTGAAGGGATTGTCTCTTGGGTTGCTGGCTAGTTTATTGTCCAGGTCTTATCATATCATAAGTCTTATCTTGTCTCCGGGAATTATCTGTTGGTAAATATTCTAATGTGTTTTAAGTAGATGCTCTATGTTGTTTGTTGATATGGAAAATATTTACTTTTATATTTTGTTTGTTTTTCTTGGTCTGAAAGTACATGCTGCATAGAAACTGCCATATGCAGCCTGTAGCATAATTGTTTTTCTTCTTAAAAAAAAAAAAAAAATCTAAATGTCTCCTGCATTCTCCTTCAATTTTGACCAAGTAAACTTTTCAAATAATTTCCTCCCATTCTATATTTAGACCCAAGCATATTAACCAATGAGTTCTAATTTCTGTTTTGAAGAGTGAGGTGGGGGTGGTGGGGAATGCCCTCTGCTATCTTTATACATCTTTTGACAGTCATTCCTCATCTTGTACATATGAAGTACATATTTCATAGTTACTTTGCTTCAGTTTATATGGTCCAGAATTACTTTTATGTTATCTCTTTTATCTTTCATTGAATGTAATTGTTTCTAGTTAGAGATGATAATAAAAAATGAAAAAATGATTTACTAAAATTTATATAATAAAAAAATTTATCCTTACTTTCCCAGACTCACACTCAACTTCAAAAAGAAGAGGAAACGACGAGGGTCAGAAAGCGATTACTCTGACATGGAGGAAGGAAAACTCAATTCGTCATCTAGGGAGGAGGACGATGCCAACAAGAGACGTTCAGGACGCAATACAGCACGCAAGAAATATGTTGACGAGTTGGACTTAAACTTGTCTGATGATGACTCCTTACTCATCAAGAATGCTAATGGTCCTGGGGGCGGCGATCCTCAGAGTGCAGCAGATTTGGCTGCTGCTTACACTGGACAAAATCCAGTGGAGGATGCTGAAGGAAACCTGATCAAACCTAATTTTGTATATGTGGTAAGTATTTGCCTTCAGATTGACTAAGGCTAAATAGTTGTGAAAGTAATTTTCTTATTGTGATTGATAATTCATTTAAATAAACATATCTACATATATATATATAGATAGATAGATAGATAGATAGATAGATAGATAGATAGATATAGATATATATGGAGATATATCTCTTTATCTATATATATCTCTATATCTATCTATATTTCTCTCTCTCTCTCTCTCTCTCTCTCTCTCTCTCTATATATATATATATATATATAGATATAGATATAGATATAGATATAGATATAGATATAAATATATATATATATTTATATATATATATAATATAAATAGATAGATAGATAGATATGTAGATATATATAGAGAGAGAGGTAGATAAATAGGTAGATAGATATGTCTTTCTTTCACTTCTGCATGAATTAATGCAATTTATTTCCACAGGATCCAAACCTGGAAGACACCATGGTAGTGCAGTTCATCCTTGGTATGAGGATGGGCACAAGAGAAATTGAAAGTGACACTGAGGACGAGAAAGAAAAGGAAGAAGGTATGTTTCACTTTATGATGCCCAATTTTTCAAGTAGATAGAGATGGGTTCATGTATGCATACTCCTTTGTGCCCACAGTTTATTTGCTTTTATGCAGTATAGTTTGGCTCTAATAAGATGTTTCATTCTTATTACAGAGGAAGAACAGGAGGGTGAAGATAAAGAAAAGAAGGAAAAGGAAAAGGAGGAGAAGAAGAAGAAGTCCAAGGGTCCACCAAAGAAGATTGAGGTTGAAGAATTCTTTGTGAAATACCGGTCCTTCTCTTACTTGCACTGTGAGTGGCGCACAGAAGAAGAACTCTTCAAGGGAGACAAACGCATTAATGGTAAAATTAAACGCTACAAGCAAAAGAGAGCCATGAGCCAGAATGTTATGGACTTCGTAAGTATTAACTATTATTGTGCTGTGAACATTGTTTTAAAAAATATATGTTTTTAAAGTGAATTTTTTAGAAAAGGCCTAAGAACCAGCTTTTTAAGGAAGGTTACCTATAGCTTTGCATACATATGTTTAGGTTGTCATGTTCATATTTGAGGTTTGCCTTGTTGAATCATTTTCTAACATCCCAGCCTTACCTAATTACACAATGTTCACTTCTGTTTATTATTGATGACTCTAATGGAATATATGTTTTCAGTTGGAAGAAGAGGCTTTTAACCCCGATTACACTGAAGTGGACAGAATCCTAGATGTAACAACCACGAATGACCCCACCACAGGCAAGGAAATCAAGCATTATCTGGTCAAGTGGAAAGCCCTTCCTTATGAAGATTCAACATGGGAGTTAGAGGATGAAGTTGATACTCTGAAGGTAAATAGATAATGGATTAATTTGGAAAAGTATTGTAAGGTTATTGATTGTCTATATTTCATTGTTCTGTTGATTCAGACATAAAGAAAATTGTAAGACGATGATGATTTTAGAGAAAGTTTATTGATTTGTAATAAGAAATGGCATAAATCATTGGATTATGTATCAGGTTCATTCTTTTGTTTCTCTTTTCAGATAAAAGCTTTCCTGACATACAAAGATCCTCCTCCAAAGGGGGATTGGAAAAGTAAGAAGCGACCAAAGCCAAGTGAATGGAAGAAATTGGATGAGTCACCCATATACAAAAATAATAATTCACTTCGAGAGTATCAGCTAGAAGGCCTCAACTGGCTGAACTTCTCTTACTATAATTCGTACGTCTTTCTTTGAGGATAATTTGTTTTTCTGCGCCATGTTATGCATTATCATTTAGATCCCTTTATTTGTCATGACCTTATACAATAACTTAATTTTATTTTAATTTTTATTTTCTATTTATTTTTTATTTATTAATTATTCATTGATATTCTTCCAGACATAACTGCATCCTAGCTGATGAGATGGGTCTGGGAAAGACTATCCAGTCATTGTCGTTTATTGACGCATGCTACAAGTATGGGATACGTGGACCGTACCTGATTATTGCACCTCTTTCCACAATCCCTAATTGGCAGCGAGAGTTTGAAAGTTGGACGGATCTCAACATCATTGTTTACCACGGATCGTAAGTTACTCTTCAAAAGATGTGTATGATGCCTATTTTAGCGAATAAGGGTTTTTCACTCTTATTTAGATGCAGTTATTAGACTAAAATACTACAGTTTTCAAAGTTTAAACTTGTTAGTTTATGAAAGGTTTCTTTAGTTTGTTGGTAAAGACACCGTGAAAAAGTAAACATGATTTTTTAAATATTTACAATTTTTCATGTATATTTCTAATTGAATGATTATTTTTTTTGTACAGGCAAGCAAGTCGTAACATGATTCTTGAGTATGAGATGTACTACAAGGATGAGAAGGGTCAGCGAATACCAAATCTTTATAAGTTCAATGTCCTTATTACTACTTTTGAAGTGATTATTTCGGATTGCCTAGAGCTAAAGGAGATTCACTGGCGTTGCTGTATCATTGATGAGGCACACAGACTGAAGAACAGGGTTAGTATGTGCAACTTGTAACATTAGTTAAATGATGTCTTTCATGTTTGATATTTCAACATTGGATTAGGTTCTGGGATTTACTTCAATTTCGTTTTGGGGGCTTTTGGTCTAATAATTTGATGTCCTATTGTTGCAGAACTGTAAATTGTTAGAAGGTCTACGACTTATGCACATGGAGCACAGAGTTCTGCTCTCTGGAACGCCTTTGCAGAACAACGTAACAGAATTGTTCTCCCTCCTCAACTTCTTGGAACCAACTCAGTTTGCCTCGCAAGAAACGTTCCTACAAGATTTTGGGAAGCTTGAGTCGGAAGACCAAGTGAAAAAGCTGCAAGCACTCCTCAAACCCATGATGTTGAGAAGAATGAAGGAAGATGTTGAGAAAAGTCTTGCACCAAAGGAAGAAACTATTATTGAAGTATGTGATGGCAATGCAGGGTCATACTGTTGTAAATTATGTTTTTTAATATTTGGTTCATGTTCCATTGCAAAGTTGAAATGTTTTTCATATTTTGTAGGGAAATACACAGAGAAGGATTTCTAATTGCAGTTGATTTTCTCTCTTCTGTAGGTTGAATTGACAAATATACAGAAGAAGTATTATAGAGCTATTCTGGAGAGGAACTTCGATTTCCTTGTGAAAGGTGCAACTTATGCTAATGTACCAAGTCTGATGAACACGATGATGGAGCTGCGTAAATGTTGCCTCCACCCTTATCTCCTGAATGGTAACCTATCTTTTTTATATTTTATACAGTTAGTATAATGTAGGGTTTTGCAATATAAACATTTGCCATTCATATTGAATGTATCAAGGCTTTCAGCAGTTTTCCTTAGCTCTTACATGGATTTCTTATTTGTTAGATAATTTTTGAACGTCCTCCTTTTCCCATAAAAAGGTGCAGAAGAAGCCATCCAGCAGGATTACCGGGATAGCCACCCAGTCCATCAGCAGGAACAGGACACCTACCACAATGCACTTATTCAGTCCTCTGGCAAAATGGTATTAACTGATAAGCTGCTGCCCAAGCTAAGAGAGAATGGCCACCGAGTTCTTATTTTCTCTCAGATGGTCAAGCTGCTTGATATTCTTGAAGACTACCTCATATTTAGAAAGTAAGTAGAATACCTGTCCCTTTCTTAGCTTATACTTGGTAATTGTTGTCCATATGTATAGGAATATGACCTTCAAAATGTTTCCTGGCAAAAGTAATAGTTTTGCAAATAGATATATTCATGAGATTAACATTTACTTTGTCTACAGGTATCCATATGAAAGATTAGATGGGCGGATCCGTGGCAACTTGCGTCAAGCTGCTATTGACCGTTTTTGCAAGCCAGACTCTGATAGGTTTGTGTTCCTGCTGTGTACCAAAGCTGGAGGTCTAGGTATCAACCTGACTGCTGCCGATACTGTGATAATCTATGACAGTGATTGGAACCCTCAGAATGACCTGCAAGCCCAGGCACGTTGCCATAGGATTGGGCAGTCAAAGAGTGTCAAGATTTATCGTCTGTTATGTCGAAACACATATGAACGCGAGATGTTTGATAAAGCATCTCGCAAACTAGGTCTTGACAAAGCTGTATTGCAATCAATGAATAGCGAGCAAGGAAAGGCAGCAGCAGGAGGTAACTCCATGGGACTCTCTAAAAAGGACATTGAGGAGCTCTTGAAGAAAGGTGAGTCAAATGAGATTGCTGAGAATTTAAAGCCTGTTTGTCAATGATATCTGTACGATAATGTTTCTTTTCTTTCTATTTTACATTCTTTAAAAATGTCTAAAGCAAGATAACTTTACATTCTAGGTGCCTATGGAGCTTTGATGGAAGAAGAAGATGGGGCTGATGATTTCTGTGAAGAAGACATTGATCACATCCTCTCCAGGAGAACAACCGTCATTCAGCATGAGAGTGAGAAAGGATCCTCATTTTCCAAAGCCTCGTTCTCTGCATCATCCAACCGCTCGGATATTGAATTGGATGATCCTGATTTCTGGAAGAAATGGGCAAAGAAAGCAGAGATTGATACAGATTTAGGAGACAAAATGAGAAAGGTATTTTGAAATTTTCAAACTTCATTAAATTGGCTTACAACTGATGACTTGCCATGCTAATACCGAGGGATCCTGCTGCAGTTAGCTGGAAACCACTGAGTTAAAATTGCAAAAACTGATTGTCAAAATTATATTAGCAGGACATGTTTAAAGGGGCCTTTTATTTATTGGAATTTCTTATTTCAGAAAAACTTGATAGTGGAAGAACCAAGGCGTAGGTCCCAAATCCGTCGATACGGTCACGATGAATCTGTACTGGACTGCAGTGACCTCGAGTCCTCTGCAAGCGACTCGGCTGCAGAGAAGGATAACGAACCAGAAATAATCCCTGAGCTACTCAAAGGACGTGGCCGTGGCCGCGGAAGAGGTCGTGGCAACAGAGGTAGAGGAGGCAGAGGAAACCGATCAACAAGGGCCTCCAGATGGGTATTTGATGAAGAAGCTGCTGAATCAGACATTGTGGTGTACGGGCAATGGTTACGATCTGAGTGCTTCAAGGTGGAGAAGGGATTGTTGATGTATGGATGGGGAAGATGGAAGGAGATTCTAGCTCACGGAGATTTCCGTCCAGCATGGAAGGAAAGAGACGTGATGGAATGTGCACGTATGATCCTTCTCTTCTGTATACGCTATTATCGTGGGGATGACAAAATCAAGGGCTTCATCTTTGACTTGATTGCCCCAACCTCAGACGGCAAAACTCGCGTCCATCACAATCACATCGGCCTCTCTGCCCCTGTCCCCCGTGGCCGCAAAGGTAAAAAAAAGATCAGGGAAGCAAAGATGGTGGCAACACACATGGAAGGAGCAGATTGGGCCAAGGAAGAGAAGTTTGATACAGATGTGTACCTAGACCAAGGTTACTCTAGACACCTTACTCGGCACTCCAACAAGGTGCTGTTGAGGGTGCGCCTCCTCTTCTACATAAAGCAAGAAATCATTGGTGATTTTGCCAAGCAGGTTCGTAACCTACTTTTTCTTTTTCTTTTTTTCGTTATTTATTTTATTTTATTTATTTATATTTTTTTTATTATTTTTTTTAACACTAGTATTGAAATAGACCAGGTAGTTTGGAGAGCAGAGTTACTGCCTGCCTTAAAATGCTTCTGATTTTGTTTACCTAGTATTGACTTTTATTGACTTAGAGAAGCGTTTGAATAAATTAGAAAAAAAATGACGGTGAGGAAGAGGGATCCAGTTTTTTTTTAAGATTAAAGTATTTGTTATTTCTTCTTTTTCTGACCACACAGATTGACGAAGGATGCAAGGCGGAAGACCTGAATATTACCCCTCCCCCCACAGAATTGCCACCCAAACCGTGGTGGGATTTGGAGGCAGACCGATCACTGCTTGTGGGTGTGTATAAGCACGGGTATGAGCGCTATAACGTAATGAGGAACGACCCCTGTCTCTGCTTCCTCGGTCGCTGTGGACCACCAGATAAGGCAGCACTTATGGCAGAAATGAATACAACTATGTGAGTTCTTTTTTTTTTTTTTCTTCTTCTTCTTCTTCCTACTATCTTAGAAGTATACATACTTAACAAGTGCACACATTGTAATTTTAGTATAAAGAATATTGGCTACTTCCCTTAGAAGTGAGTATTTGTGGCACCCCTCATGAACCATAGTGGGTGAACCAGTATTCTCAGGGAACTTGTCCTCAGTGAATGCCCCAGGACAAGGCATAGTTTTTCCACAGATAGTGAGTGCTTTTAATGCAGGTGTGTGTTGTGGATGCATTCTGATCACTCCTTGATTCTTAACTTGTTGCAGTATATATTGTGATCTCCCAGACCCTCTTCTTTTAGCACAGGAGAAGGCCCAATCCTCTCTCAGAGGCAATTGTCACTTGGGAAGAATTAGCACTTTTGAAGAATTATTATTGGGAGTGGCCACTGTAGATAGGGAATGTTTTTCTAATAGGCCATTTATATGAATATGAAAGTTTTTTTTCTCTCCTCCTTTTCACTTCTCTTCTCTTCTCTTCTCTTCTTTAAATATTTACACAGTGTGAAACTTTCTATATCTCTAGACTGTTATTATTTTATAACCGTTAAAGATGTATATCACATTTGTCATGTGCTTCACTACTTGTAAACCAGGCGAGTGAAGATAGTACTACCATCCTAGAATGATTCTCAAGCCTTCACCTTTGTTGTATGGTAAAGTGAAAATCTCTCTCTATCATTTACCCCGTCATTCCTTGCAGAAATGAGGATGACCTGGACAAAGAAGATAAGGATGACGAGAAAGACGATGAGGACTCCAATCAGACTCCTCTGCCGTCGAGTCCCGCCGTTTCAACCTCTACCTCGAAGTCTGATGATGACAAATGTGACGACAAAGATGAGAAGACGACCGGAGAAAAGAAATTGTTCAATTTCCCGTCCACATCTGATATCAACGGTCGCCTTCGAAGACTTGTGACCACATGCCAACGGAACAATCGCAAGAACGACCTCAGAAATGAAGCCAAGGTTAGGGTGAGTTGGGGTTTTATCTTATTTTTTGGTTTTGCGAAGTTTTATTTTATGACTTCCTTTTGTTGCTTGTTCTGTTATTTTTATCATTATTATCCTTTATCTTTTACATTTTTACATTCTATTTTTCTTTGGATTTCATTTTTGTTTTTTCTGTTTAGTTTTAAGAATTATCATGTTTTTAATTGTTCTTGTTTTTAAATACCTAATTTGTGATACTTGTTAAAGTGTTTGGATACAATTAAAGGATAAATTTTACATCGCATATCAAGTTCAAAATTGTCAGTTCTGGAAATGTAAATTTGATTTTATGGACACTGCAACTTTTCCCAGTTTAGTTATTATTCACACACAAAAATTGGTTTTGGAAGTGTGATTGATGCCTTGTTAAAAGTTTTTTTGTTTTTTTGTTATCCTTTTTAAGGGCTATGACCATTACTTGGCTGATAAGCTCATGAGGAGAGAGCGCATGGCAGAATACATTCGGGACAGAGAACTGCGCAAGACTGATTACAATCAACGTCGGTGGTCAAACAGAGAGCAAGCAGAGTTCTACCGCACCATTTCTACTTTTGGTGTGGAATATATCAGGTAACACTACACAAAGCTTCTTTATGCAGTGGCTTTGATATTCCTGTAAGGAAGTATTTCAAGTCAGTGCTGCATGGGTTTTAATCTCCTCTACTGTTATTTCAGTATTAAGCAACATATCATAGCTACTTGCCTCTTCAGTTTTTAAAGATGTATTTTGTGACTCCAATACAATCTCATTATTTGTACTAACAAGTTAGTTTCCCACACAGAAAAGAAAAAAGGTATGATTGGTCAAAGTTCCGCATGCTGTCAAGGCTGGAGAAGAAGTATGATGAAACACTTACCGAGTACTTCCGAGCATTTATGGCCATGTGTAAGAGACAGTGTGGTATTCGATTATCAGAGGAAGAGAATGAAAGTAAGTATGACCTTTGCATCGTAATTTTATGGATTTGTAATAGTTGAGTATTTTACCCTCTCTCTCTCTCTCTGTGTCTTCATGAATTTATTTTTAAATCAATCGTCTTTTTTACAGAACTTTTGGAAGTTGGCGTAGATAGATTACCTGAGGAGCGTGCACGACGCGTCCTAGAGCGGGTAGACCTCCTCAATCGCCTTCGTAATGATGTTCTGCCCCATCCAGCTCTTAAGGATGCGCTAGAGCTTGCCTTACCCTCCAAGGACATGCCTGACTGGTGGATCCCTGGAAAACATGACCATGACCTCCTGAAGGGTGTCAGCAGGTAAGAGAGTTTGAGTTGTCATTTTAAGTTTTGTATTTTCATACATATATTTTTCAAGGAGTGGTTGCTTTAATATTGGTTTTATTACCACTATTTTTGTTTCACAAATCATACCGTTCTCCTTTTCTCTAACTCATCATATGATTAATTTGGAAATCACGAAGGTAGTTACTTATCCTTTTCCTTCCTTTTTTTTTCTACAGACATGGATTGGGTCGCACAGATTACTACATCTTGTACGACCCAGACTTGAACTTCCGTGACATTATCCGCCGCCACACAGCTGGAGAGCCCCTAATCACAAAGGAGGAAAAAGAGGCATTGCACAAAAAGTATTACAAGAAAAAGGGAAAGGATGATGAAAAGAAAGAACAGGAGAAGGAGAAGAAGAAAGAGGAGGAGGACAAAGACAAGGGAAAACGCAAAGAGGAGGAGGAGAAGGAAAAGGAAAAGGAAAAGAAAAAGGTAGAAAAAGAGAAGGAAGTAGAGGAGAAAGCAAAGGAAGCGGAAGACAAGAAGGAGGTAAAAGATACAGAAGAGGATTCGCAGAATGTGGAGAAAGAAGTGAAAGAGGAGGAGGAGAAGGAGAAGGAAGAGGATGATGGTGAAAAAGATGCAGAAGAGACACCCATGGAAACAGATGAGAAAGAAAAAGAGACAGAGATAGAGGATTCATCAAGTAAAGATTTGAATAAAGACGATGAGAAAGAGACTGTCGAGAAAAGCGAAGAGTCGAAGGAGGAAGATGGATTGAAAGTGGAGAATGAAGTGGAGGACAGCAGTGACGGTGTCAAGACTGAGAGCTCAGAAGATGCCAAAGAAGCAAGCAGTTCTCCAAAAGCAGAAGTTGAAGATACAAAGGTCAAACAAGAAATCAAAGAAGAGATGGAGGTGGAAGAATCCATTAAGAAAGAGGTAAAAGAAGAGGGAGAGGATGAAGCAAAGGAAGGAGAGAAAGAGGCTGATGTCAAGAAAGAAGTAAAGGTAGAAGCTAAAGAAGAATCCAAAGAGGAGGAGGAAGGCAAAGTCAAGGAGGAAGATGAGAAAATGGAGACGGACGAGAGTTCCAAAGTAGACGATGGCGAAGCAGCTGATCAAGAGATGAAGGAAAGTAGTAATGATGAAACCAAAGAAAGTAATGAAGCACAGCAGGAGGACAAGAAGGAAGAGGAGAAGACAAAAGAAGACGATGGGAAAGATGATATCAAGATAATATCTGATACGAAAGAAGGGAAGCAGGATGGTGAAAAGAAGGATAAAAGTAAGTCCAAGTCTGCACTCCTAAGTCTTCAGCAGATGGATGAAGCAATGGCTAAGTATGGGAACAATTTAACCTATGACAACCTAGTATCCAGTGAGCCCACAGTAGCACAGCTGCTAGCACAGTCAGCTGCCAATCCTATAAAGTGGCCCAAGGACAGGATACTCCAAACAAGAATTGAACATCTTATGTATGCTGTTGAGCATCGTAAGTGGCCAGTTGGCATTGAGTTCCAAAGTAGTGACCAAGAAGCTAAAGCATCAAGTTCCCTCCCTCAGTCTACCAGCAGTGCCTCTTCACATTCATCAGATATGATAGATGCAGAACGCCGCAAAAGATTGCAGTTAGAAGCTGCGGAAGCTGAACGGCAGCGTCTCCAAGCATTGATACATCCCAACCTCCACCACACATTAGGCTTATCAAAAAGCTCTTCTGGTGCTGCCGCTGCTGCTGCAGCTGCTGCGTTAGGCCTTCCATCCTTTACTAGTGCCAACCTTAGATCATTCATGGAATCATCTGAGGATAGAGGAAAGAAGAGTCAACAGCAACTAGTAACAGATTCACACGCATTGCGCCAACTCCAGGCACTACAGGGAACATTGGATCTAACGATAAAGCCTGTAAATCCAGGTCAAAATGCCTTGGATTTGGCGTCCAGCCTCTTACCTCGCCGCGGCCCTGGTCGACCCAGACTGGACGATCCTTTGAGGTCCATGGAAAAAAGACGACTTGGTGAATCACCTGGAGATTCACGATCTCAGGAAAAGAAGCGCAGAAAATTAGATGAAATAGTTTTAGGACTTACATCTAAGGGTAAGAGTCCAGAGATGACTTGTACAACCACGAAGGATACCAGTCCCCTTTCCCTCCTTCGTGGATCCTCTGTAACTTTACTAAGTTCACGGGACAAAAGCCAAGTTACTAGTGCTGTGAGTACGCCTAAATTGTCATCCAGCATTAGCATTACTCCCACCATATCTAAGCGTCCCATAGATACACGGGTAGATGACGCCACAGGAGCTTCCAGTAAAACTACAACCACCTCCAGTGATAAAGATGGAAAACCAGGGCTTGTCAAGCAGTCTGATTTACCACCTGGTGTTACATTACCACCAGGCATTGAGTTATATCGCCCAGCTGATGCCAAAGTTGATAAATGGCTTGAACAGCACCAAGGACTCTTAGGAGATTCTTCAAAACAATCAAAAGAAATCAAGAAACGCAAACTGGACTTTACCTCAATGGACTGGAGTCAGTTTTCGGGTGATGAGCATGTCAACGTAATTAACACCTCCACCGGACAAAGAGTGAGTAATGTTATAATGTTTACATTAGTAGTGTTGGTAGTGCATGAGTTCTGTTTTGAGGTTTCTCATTGATATAGATATTTGATTGTTGTTATTGATACAGTTAGTCTGAGTATATTAAATTAAATAGTGAGTAAATGTTTGCATATTGCCAGATAATAATAATTTTTTCATAGTTGTATTGTTTTTCACAGATTAAAGGTAATTGAAAAAGAAACTAATTTACCTTCTTTGTATAGCTTAAAGATTAAAAGATGTTATTGATGATGATCGCAGCTTGGTTCACAGGTATTTCATCAGCTGGGAAAAAAAGACGTGTGCGTGCATGCGCGCGCGCGCCGAGAGATTGGTTGATTGATGTCTTGGGGGGGGGGGACTTTTGTTTTTTTGTGATTTTTAACTGATATATGCTGCTGAACTGAGAACTGAGAAAAGACAAAGGATTAAGAGGAAGCTTAGTCTTGTTGCAGTGTATGGTGGTCCATTTTCTTCATGCTTGTTTGTTACTAGAATACAGTATTATTTCTGTGTACATCTATGGTCTGAGTAAAACCTTTGAGAGAGAAGGGAAAGTGAAAAACTAGATACACGTAATTGGTAGTGCAAAGATTTCAGTTAGTTTAATTGGAAGGCCAAGTTATTCATGAATATAACCTTGAGAATGTATTGAATAGCTTTGTTGTAGCAACTGGGGGATATTTTGGATAGGTACAATAAACTGTTTCATTTTCATACAATAAAGAATCAGTTATTGTTCACTTGCAATGTGAGTTGGTCAAGGAATGTAAATGATTAAGCGAAGCCTCGCCTGTGAAAATGCTTTGATGTGTGATTTTATGAATATTCAACTAATGACTATAGCATTTATATATATTTATATACACTTAAATTAATTGTTTATCGTAAGATTTAAAGATTTCTGCATTTTCTATTTAGATTTTTTTTCTTCTAAAATATGCGGTCTTTTCTCTTTCAGATAAGTGGGCAAGATGCTCCTAAGCTTAAGAACCTTGCAAAATGGCTTATGGAACATCCCAATTATGATGTTGACCCACAATGGGCAGATAATATGAAGGAGAGATCAAGTAGTCTTGGATTATTATCTGACTTACAGAAAAGACTTTCTGCCTCGGAAAAGAAACACGCCGCCTCCATTTTATCATCCACATCTGCCTTCCTTCATAGTTCCATGTCCTCCAGCAGCAACACCTTAACCACTTCCTCCTCCTTGGCTTCGGGTTCCAATGCCAGCACCACATCTACCTCGGCTGCTGGAGGAAGCACTAGTACCTCCCTCCCCTCTTACTACTCCACAAAGGGCTTGCCATTTGATGCAAAGAGTCTTTTGCAGAGTCTGGACCCAAAGACCTCTCTCACTGCTGCAGCATTAGCAGGAATAGACCCAAAAGTCTTAGGTTTTGATCCTAAAATGCTAGGGAGCTTCGATCCAAAATCACTAGGTCTAGACCCAAAGATGCTACCTCCATTAGATGCAAAGTTCCTAGCAACTATGGGCCTAGACCCCAAACTTTTGGGACTAGATACTAAACATTACGAATCAAAGCGCCACGAAAGCAAACATCACGATAAACATGAAAGCAAGTCGGGACACTCCTCTAGGTCTTCAGAGAGTAAGTCATCATTACATAACATTGACCCCAAGTTATTAGGTTTAGATCCAAAACTCTTGGCAGGATTGGATGCAAAGACTTTAAGTTCCCTGGACCAGAAAGTACTTGCTAGTAGTTTAGCAGCATTAGACCCTAAAGCATTGGGAGGTCTTGATCCTAAAGCTCTGGCAGGACTTGATCCCAAAATTTTGAGTGCTTTTGATCGCAAAGCCATGGCTGGACTTGATCCCAAAATTGTGGGTGGTCTTGATCCCAAAGCTCTAGCAGGATTTGACCAAAAAGCTTTAGCAGGTCTACTTGATCCAAAATTCCTTGATCCAAAAACGCTATCAGCTCTAGACCCCAAATTCCTCGCAGGATTGGACCCTAAGTTATTAGCAGGAATTGATCCCAAGGTATTAGCAGGATTTGATCCCAAGGTGTTAGCAGGTTTAGATCCAAAGTTACTTGCTAGCCAAGATTCTAAAATGCCAGCTTTTGACTCAAAATTGTTAGGTCTAGATCCCAAACTTTTTGGGGGTATTGACCCCAAACTATTAGCCAGTTTGGACCCGAAGCTCCCAGGAGGATTAGATCCCAAGACTCTTGGTGGTATTGATCCGAAGTTATTAGCTAATATGAGTATGGATCCAACCATGATGATGATGGCTGGATTCGGTGGATTGCCAGGTATGGCTGGACTAGGCATGGGCAATCCTTTGTTGGGTGGATTAGCTGGGTTTGGATTACCTGGGTTGCCTAATTTGAATGATTTGGCCTCAACCTCTAAATCTAAGGACCATAGAAACGCGGCAGCGAGTTCCGCAGCCAACTTATCATTTCCGAGCATGTTCCCAGGAGTTAGCACTGCAGGCCTGATGTACCCGCCTCTGGGACTCGGTGGGTTAGGTTCCTTCCAGTTACCATCAATGTCTTCTGCAGCATCTAGTGCTTTATTAAATGGTGTCCCCACAAGCATAATGTCCACAGCAGGTTCTTCTCGTCATGCCAACCAGACTTCTACCACAATCAGTAGCAGCAGCAAGTGGCGTGATGACCACAGAAAATCTCGCGAAGCCAGCAGGGACGATCACCGTAGTAGTAGGGCGGAGAAGCCAGAAGCATCGGATGAAGTCGAACGGGGCCTTAACGTGCGGAAGGAAAGACTGAAGGAACAAGCCGGACTGTCGAAAGAGGAACGTTACTTACTGAAACAGATGAAAGCAGAAAGATTGGCTCGTGAGATTGAAGCTCAGGGAGGGCAAGACCCCTATGCAGCACACTTAGATTTGTCATTGCATAAAAATCAGGACGTTCATAGAAATGTGAAAGCCCAAGAAGCACCAGAAAACCTGAGCAAGGAATCTGATGCTAGCAAACATGCATCTGGGGGGGAAGCCCAAAACTTATCCACAAAGGAAGTGGAAAATGGTGAAAAAAGTGGCACAAACTCTGAGAAGGAGGAGGAGGAGGAGGAGACGTCGTAGTGCAGTGGTGTCACATTCTACAAATCAACAGTTGTAAGCAGTAATTTAGCCAACATTGAAAGTATAATTGGTATACTTTAGTATAAACCTGAGGCGATATTTTAGTTAAAATGTGTGAATGAAAATTCCAAGTATGCAATGTGTGTGTGACTGTGACATACTACAACCCCCACCCCACCCCCCCGTTTTCCATGCTACTGCTCTTCATATACCCACACATCAAATATTCACTTTGACATTTAACTGTGATACTGACCTCATTATTTATTCCATATTTTGTGCGAAAATATTATATCAGCTGTCTGAAGGGAACACATTTCCATTGACCATTGATGAAAAAGCCAAGTTTAAAGTGTGAAAGCATCTTTTCCATTAGTGATGTGTGCCAGGTGTTGTGATGACGCTGCATCGATGCAGATAATGGACGAGAATGAGCTAAGTTGCCTAGTATTGATGAACACAAACTATTAGTGATACGCTAATTTGGATCTGAATTGTTCCAAGCTGTTATGAGAGGAGTGGTGCATCTGTTTCTTGTGTGTGTGGTCGTGTAACATTCTAGAAGCTGCTTTATATTGTATAATTGCTATTTCACACATTGAACCTCTCGAAAGTGCTTTAGGAGTCAAGTACAAGAGTGTAGAGATCTTTCCTTTCATTAAAAAGAGTTGGATCTTAACTGCAATCCCATGTCTGTGTATATATTATTATTAAGACTGAATAAAATTGTAAGCAAACTTTTGTAAAAGCTAAATGTAAACTAAAGTTCACTAATATTAAAGGGAACTTGGTGATATATTTCTTTTATTTATACTTCTAGAGATTTGTTTTTATATGAAGATTCATTAAAATGTGCCTTGAACACTCACTGGTGTTTACATTAACTGATAAAATGAACAGATCCTTAATTGTGCTCATATCAACACAGAATCATGAACCCTGTCCATTTCTCCTATATCTATTATTGACAAAAATCAAGATCACATACCGTCGCAGAAAAAAAAACTTTTTTTTTGCTGGTCCAGTCTACTAACTTGCAGATGTACGGCCACAGTAGGTCATAGTCATCTTTAAATAGTGAGCAAATTCAAAGACGCGTCAGGACTCGAAAGATTTAGTTTTAATTACAAGGTTACCAATGAAGACCGTATAACTGATTTTTAAAAATCGGATAATCCTATCTGAGTTCCGATCGTTTGAAATCCCGTCAGAATGCATAAATTACATGCAAGTACATTCCTGCATATATATAATTTCATATTTACTGGTTTAACTCGGCATTTCAATCACCAGTAGAGACCCAATTTGATTCTAGACCGCGAGAGCTATATCTACAGCTTCAAAACATCTGGAATTTCATATTTAGGTCTAAGGAAGTAGAGAACAAGTAAGTATTTTAGGAGGGAAATGAAGACGAAATACGTGCATTTGTATTTGACTTAATATGTTATAAATATAAATAAGTATATTAAATCTGCTAAGCTTCCTTTCATCGGTAGAGCGAATTCTTCAGATGTAACAGCAGACAATAACAAACTTAGGAAATAGATCTCTTTGGACCATTTAAATTGGAATCTCAATGATGCAATAAGAGAGAGAAAAGGGAATAATACATGTAGTATCATAACGAGACGAACGAGCGACCGATCATTGTTCGGGCATGTCTTCAGTTTCATGAAAACAATGTTCAGTGTAGGATGTTCAAGTTGCATGCAATACGTGTTTTTTCGATTTAGCGATGCGCTACCAAAGGTTCGCATCCTTCACCATGCATCAGATGTTTGTTCTGCATTGTAAAATATCCATATGAAGTATACCTCTCTCCTCCCACTACCAAGCTGTTGACGAGTAGGTGATTTTTAATAATTACTCGACTCAACCCCTCTCTCTTTCTCTATCAGATTAAGTAAAAAGAAATAACCAACGGCTTCCGAAGGGTTGTTGTGAGCTCATACGAAGATAATTCTTTAATACATTTGGCTATAGATAAGGAGGCGGATTCCACGGCCATTTAGGTTTTCAGTCAAGACGGTCGTACCACCAATAATTCTCATCAAAGTCATTGCCAAGACTAGTTCACTCAGTCAAGTTGTCAGGAACAAGATCGTACCACAGTCATTTGGTTCCAATAGGTTCGTTATAGTGGTCAGTCAGGTGTCAAAAAGTGTGTAAGCTGTTATCATTATTCTATATATTAATCGTTTGTCACTCAGATAATTATTATTAAATATACCATGACACAATTTTATGATGATCACCAACTAGTAATATATAATTGAATCTATCACAAACACTACAAAAAAATGCAAATGTTATTCAACCTTAACCTGATAAGATTTCCTAATATCTCCCGTGACTGTGCCACCTTCATTCATCCAATGGCGTGGCAATCATTTAGGTCGTTGCAGGGTACCGTATCGGATTTTTACTTTGGTTGTCACATGAAATCTTCTCTTGTTATTATAATGAAAGTCTGATAAGCTCCACTGCCTGCATATCTACACCCTTTGCGTGGTATTAATCACGATCTGTTTGGGCTCTTCTTGACATGTCTTCATTACTTACTTTCTTCATCTATGAAATTTTTAATATTCTTCTTAAGAACCACGTTTCTGTAGCTTCCAGTCTTTTCTTCGTGGCTTCACTAATTGTCAACGTTTCACATCCGTACAAGAGTTTGCTCCACAAATATAATTTTAGTCCTTAATATTGTGGCGATGTTTATTCCCGATTCTCAGGATGATATCTTATCTGATATCCCACCGGAAGTGATCGTACTACCTATATAACTAAAGCTGTTCAGGTGTTTCAGATTTTTTCCTTCTATTTTTATTTCGTATTTTGGGGCATTTTGGCTCTTCGATATAACCAAAGAATTTTTTTTTTTCTTTAGCGAGGATGGACCGTGTCTTCGGCATAACGAAGACTGTTAATTGATATCGACTCCGCAAACTGTTACATTTATATATATATATATGTTTATAGGTAGTGTGTGTGTGTGTGTGTGTGTGTGTGTGTGTGTGTGTGTGTGTGTGTGTGTGTGTGTGTGTGTGTGTGTGTGTGTGGGTGTGTGTTTGTATGTGTTTGTATGTGTGTGTGTGTGTGTGTGTGTGTGTGTGTAGGATGAATTGTGGACTGAACCTTTTTCTTGTCACGTTTATGTTGGAACGTGTGTTTGAAGCAATAAACACTTGTTTCTAAACTTCATGTGTGTGTGTGTGTGTGTGTGAGTGTGAGTGTGAGTGTGAGTGTGAGTGTGAGTGTGAGTGTGAGTGTGAGTGTGAGTGTGAGTGTGAGTGTGAGTGTGAGTGTGTGTGAGTGAGTGAGTGAGTGAGTGAGTGAGTGAGTGAGTGAGTGAGTGAGTGAGTGAGTGAGTGAGTGAGTGAGTGAGTGAGTGAGTGTGTGTGTGTGTGTGTGTGTGTGTGTGTGTGTGTGTGTGTGTGTGTGTGTGTGTGTGTGTGTGTGTGTGTGTGTGTGTGTGTGTGTGTGTGTGTGTGTGAGTGAGTGAGTGAGTGTGTGTGTGTGTGTGTGTGTGTGTGTGCATACACACACACATATGTGTATGTTCATACATATAACAGAGAGAGAGAGACAGAGAGAGAGGAGAGAGAAGATTGAAGAGAGAAGAGAGAAGAGAGAAAGAGACAGACAGAGAGAGACAGACAGACAGAGAGAGAGAGATAGACAGACAGACAGACAGAGAGAAACAGACGAACAGAGAGAGATAGACAGACAGAGAGAGAGACAGCGTAGTAAGCGTGGACAAGGGCTACCACGATGGGAAAAGACAATCAATGCAATAATGAAGTATTTTCCATTACCACGGACACATATTAGATTTTTCCATTTGTACAAGACCAGCACCATAACTGCAATCGGGGCCGTTGCAAGGGCAAGTGAGGCTCCCTAAAAAAAATTATGAATGGGGCACCCATACGGACAAGTGAGTTTTTCACTTTTGCAATACATTAAAACAGGGGATATGACTTGTAAACAAATTCCCTACAAAACATTTATGTAATGTTTTAGTAATTATACTAGAGGCATGGCACAATATTATGCCCTCAACTTCGAGTATGACATATATATGCTTCTCGGATCACAATACCACAATTTTATTTTACGACAAGAGTACTGTGCCTACTTTTAAGATAAACTTTATAAAGAATATATATCTAATTGGTGATATATATTGATACAGGATACCATAATCAACCATATAATTCTATTCATAAAATTTGGTCTTCTTCTAGCATCATGATTTTGGGCTCTTACACATGGTGACTGCCCATATAGAGAAAATGTATGCTAGAATAATTAATATTCTACGGTAAGGCAAATGATTGTATATCATGCTGCCGGGCACAAAGAATTTGATCGAGAATTTACAAGCAGTGCTAAAGGGTTCAAAAGCCCTGAGTCAATCTGGGGCCCCATTAATTTTTGGGTTACCCTACTCCCTAAGTGAGTGGTATTGGGTTTGGTAGCTATGGCCCCAGTTGCAAGGAGTTTCTGCATCAAAGTTTGTAGTCACCTTCTGGTCAATTTCATGAACTAGGTAACAGACCATGTCTGGATGAGGTGCATCATACCATTGGACAGTAATTGATCTTCGAATTGGAAACATATCAACAGCCTGGCTGTGTGAGAGCTGTGTGAGGCAGTAAACACATCCTTGATAAGTCTGGGTGTCTTAGCCCCATGAAATATAAGTACAGGGGAGTCTGAATCAACAGTAAGAAAGAGTCAATAAAGTCTTTCCTCTAAACATTGATACACAGAACTGAATGTCACCTTGGGGTACATTAAGCCTCACTAGTGGGTTTGCATTGTACAAAATATATTTATATTATCTCTGAGGTTTCCCATCACTAAGCAAGGAAGGGGATCATGATTCCCCCATTAACACTTGTGGCCATGCAACTGTTGCAATGATCCTTTACCTTCTGCACCTTTACTTTTAATATGACTTGTAAAAGAGCTATAGACCAAGATCCGAGTTCCCAGAAGATTTAACCAGATATCATAAAAAAAATCACTTTGAAAGTATTTGTATTCTGGTAATCCTAATTTATTTTTCATTTGTTACACTTTTCACCTTTTATCAAATTGAAATTGAAATTCCAATATTTTTTCTAGTATTTTATTTTAAAATACATTTACAAAAACAATGCATATACAATGGCATATACAATAAATAACTTAAATAAAAATATCCATATACAGCTATCTTATTCCTAAACATCAAAAAGTTTTGTGGAGTAAGACATACTGCTTTCATTGTGTGCATTTCCAGTGCTATGATGGATATGTAAGTACAGGTTACTTTCAACCAATACAGCCATGTCAATAAATTAAAACTGTTTTTCTTAAATATCTACTTTAAATACAAATCAAGAAGTTTAACATACTAATATAATCTTAACAGGTTTGGCAAAATCACAGCCTGTATCACAGCTCAGCTAAATTAATTTGGGAAACAGCTCTATTGGAGCTCTAACCAAAATGCCAATGTTTTATTTCAATAAAAACACATCAAGCTTCTACACCTCCTTATCCCTGAGCCTTGCTTACCTAAACACAGTTCTGCATCCTCATCACTGCACATGGTTAAATTGATTTTCATCCATATATATGCATAGATAAATATAGATATGCTGTGTGTGTATTATACATAAATATATATGCATATATATAAATATAGATGTGTGTTTTAAATATATATTTAAATATATATATATATATATATATATATATATATATATATATATATATATATATATATATATGCATATATATATATATAAATATATAAATATATATATAAACACACACATGCAAGCATGCACGCACGTGGGCGCACACACACATACACACACAGATACACACACACACACACAGATACACACACACACACACACACAGACACACACACAGACACACACACACACACACACACACACACACACACACACACACACACACACACACACACACACACACACACACACACACACACACACACACACACACACACACACACAGTGTGATTGTATGATGATGCTATACAGTACAATCCTTAGGAACCCAAAAATATTGATTTCAGAAATACATTTGGTCAATTTGTAACTTCTACACAGGAACCTAAATAAAAAAGCTATGGCTGTTAATGAATTCCTGTTTTTATAACAAGTTAAAATGTATCACATATTGTATACACTGTCATCAATTATTATAGAAGCAAATTTACAATTTAGAAATCACATTAATATATATAAAACTATAAAAAAAACAGTACAGGCATCAATATAAACTTTTAGAAAAATCCATGGCTAATGTGACCATGTATAATTTCAATTTCATTTTATACTAAGGCCAAACATTTTGGTCAGAGCTGGAGTATGTGTAGAAGCAACAGCTAGTAACAAGGGCAGGTCATTCAGGTCTAGGCCTAAAGCTTTGGTCAGTTCAGGTAGATTGAAAGGACTGAAAGTGGCTTCCGTTCCTCTCAGGGAGCAAGCAGCCCCGCCTAGCAAATACTCTGCCAGCAGCTGAGATTTTAGATACAGCTCACACAGCCTTTCTTCTAAGTGTTGCATAATCTGAAATAAAAGAAAAGGATAATCTTAAAACACAACCATAAATCAATGTTACCTTATTTTTTTTCAAAAACATCCATGAAACTCTGGATATTTAATGTGTGTACATATATGCATAATAACTATTTTAAACGTCTTCAGGACAGTGTGATGCACATAGGTACTCACAAACTGCGGCTCAATTCCCATCTTTGCAAGATCCAAGATGGAATCGGTAATCGCCGATACCAAGGGCGACATTCCCACGCGTAGTCCCACCTGGCTGCCGATCCCACTTCGCTCAACAACATATGAATGTGATGAAACTACTTGTACTTCCCTGTTTTGAACAAACAAAAATCACTCATGAGAAAAAGAAAGAAATAACAAACAAACATTGCAAAGATATTATACATCTACAAAAAGAATTTATTGGGAAATTATCTTATTTTTCTACATCATTAAAATTCAGTGAACATACCAGTTATCAGTGTCTGCTACAACTGCTACTGCTTCAGAGACCTGTGGATCAAGTGTCGAGTTGTGGGCTGCTGAGGAAAGGTCTTGCCGGAGAGCGTCTTCCCACTGGCTCGACTGAGTGGTGGCGTGAAGTACGAAAACGGAGGAGTAGTGATCTAGAACTCCGCCCAGCAATGACTCAGCAATCTGGCTGCCGGTTGTGTTGATGCTTGCTGAACTTCGACGATTCACGCAGGCACACCTACCAAAAAGCAAAATTACTTAAGGAAATAATCTAAATTATATGAACATCCTCACATCCTGCTATGGTAGTTGAAATTATCTAATAATCAGTCATACATTTCATCCATCAAACTCTTTTTCAACTATAAAAAAATAAATAATATTAATCAAGTTTATTTCTAGTTATGTTTATGTCACTAAAGTTAACATACAGCTTAACCCTCTCTGGACGGGTGGTACACTACGGTACCGCTCATTCAAGGGCCCGGTTGCCGGGTGGCACCATATGGTGCCAGTCATTTAATTGATTTAGGCCTAAGCGTTCGAAAGCCCCGGCATTGTGACATGCAAGGCTGGAATGCCCCTGTCGTGAGTGAGTTAAACCTGACTAAATTTTTATCATCTCATGGTACCTCTGTCTTTCACAATGCTTGTAATCATTTTGAGAATGGAAAATGCTTATAAAAACAAAATATCATTCATACAAAAAAGGACAATCGTCAACAAACAGAGATATCTAGTCATTAAAAAAAAAAATAATAATAATAATAAAAAAAAAAAAAAGTCTAGTATTTGTATATAATCTTGCCATTTTAACTGAGTAAGGTGCTGTTATATGTTATAAATTTACCAATTAAATAAAAAATTGGGTGGTTAAACATGAAACTTTATTGACACTATTACACACCTTGAACTCAAACTTTGTACAATAATAACAAAACTATAACACAGAACTGTTCATGATTTACCAATACTGTCCAATTAAAGAAAATACATCAGACCTTGAGAGGAAGAAAGTACAAGAAAAATGTTGTGGAAGGAAGGAACATACAAACAAATACAAACACAAAACTTACCTAGGTATCTGGATAACTGTTGGCTGCTCGTTGCTATTCTCCATAATTTCCTGGTTGGAATCTTGCACAGCCTCTGGTGTTTTATCGCTGCTGACATGTTGCTTGCTAGTCTGTTCGTCAAACTCTTCCTTTGGCAGTGGTATGCTGTCTGGGGTTTCCTTCACTGATGGATCATCAACATCCTTTCTTTCCAAATCCTTTTTGAAATTGGAGGGATCTTTACATTCTGTTACCTGCTCCTCCACAACATCTTTCAACAGTTCAATGTTTGGATAGAGGGGTGCCTTGGAGATGAAAGCACCATTAGTTGGATCACTGTGTCGGCGATAGTGTCTGGCAGTTGGCGCTCTTTCACTCTTGGGAGTAGTGCATTTCCTGCTCACAGAATTATCACAAACTTGCAGGTCCTTATTGAACAAAGAATGGTGAGGCGAGGACACTTCTAAGCTTGGAAGGTCACGAGCAGATTCACGTCCAACATGTCGTATTTTCACCACTTTCCTGGAATCTACGGGAGAGGGTAACCGACCAACCACCTGTACTTCTGATTTTGTCATTTCAATGTTACCAGTAGAACCATTGGCACCTTGAATGAAGCCCTCAAACCCTATCGCAGCTGCATTAGTACTTTCTTTCATGTTGGTCCAAGCACTTTGAGGTTCAGAGATACTGTTCTCACCAAGTTTACTTTTACTTTTCAAGCCTTCTAATTTCTCATTTTCACCTAACAAAAACAAAACTTTTCCTCCTTCTTCCACTTCAGGCTGAATGTCTCTTGCCGGCACTGTAATCTCATTTCTTAAAGTTCTTTCTTGGGCTTCTCTCTTGCTAACATAACAGGAAAAACTTTTTGTTCTGTTTTCTGAGCAGTCTACAGCCTTTTCTTTCTGAACATTATTACTAACACTGCGAGTGGGTGATCTTTTCATGCGAGGTAACGTCGTTATATTGCCCTTACTCTGCAACTCATCGGCAGGAATGTCTCTCCAGTCGCATTCCCGAGGTAAACTACAACATGATATTGTGTGTGTCACAGGTCTGTCCTTGTACGATTCAACTGCTGTACTAATTGTTGATGACCCATGAAATAACTTCTTCACCTTTTCAGCAATGACATCGGGTTGTATGCTCTCGGGCCCAAACGTTTCTCTGTGGTCATCAAGTTCCTGAAGACTTGGGTACAACCTGTCTGCAGAGGGTTCTCTCCCTGATCGAAAACTTGTTAAGCTTGAAGAACTGGCTTTGCTCGGGCTATAATCATTTCCAGATGAAGTTCCAAGGGCTGCAAGATTTACTGAAGTTTTGCATGTAGATAAATTTTTTACACTATCATTTGACATTCTGATAATATCGGAGTCTGGTTTCCAAGTTCTTGTTTCTTTACTATGTACAGGCATGTGCTCTTTAACTAGAATATCACTTGATTTGCCAGACAAATCACCTTTTGCTTCACCAATGACAATTTCAACATCATCATTAAGCATCCACTTAGAAGTCTGATCTGTGTCTCGTCTGTTGTGATGCTGAATGGAAGAGTCTGTGTCATTACTGGTTACTGGCTTAGGTTCATCACTACCAGAGTACCCTCCATGGCCAGAGCCCCAGTCAGCTGGCAGCTCTCCACTCCCTCCTCTAAGTTCTGCGGAATGAAGCTTATTACTACGGCTGTCACGGGTCATCCTCCAGCTGCGGCGAATGCTGGGGTCACGCTGGAGGGTGGCCGATGAGCTTTGTTTACCTTGTGACAAATCCCTTTGTGAATCTCTTCGCCCATCTACTATGGTGACCACTGAAGCCACCGAAGAAGTGCGAGAGAATGTAGGTTGCTGTGTCTCTCCTTCCTGGAAAGGCTGGATATCTTGCTCAACAACCTGCAAAAGAGAATCAGTCTATGAATTTCATATGTTATGAAAAATACATACACTAAACATAAAAATCCCATGCCTGTGATACAGATATAAATAAAATTGGATAGAAGAAAAACTCAAGAACTAGATCAAACAATAAAAATGTCCTTCCTGAATGCATAAACTAAAAATCACTTTCAAATCATAAACAACTTAAAAACCCACCTGAGAGCACCTGATGATGTATGAAAGTATAGTGAGAAGCTGAGACAGAAGGGAGGCATTTGAGCCCACCAAGAGTGTACGAGCAGCTCGAGGAGGATAGCCTACTGCCCCATTCAGCTCACAGAGTTGTGCCCATACTGCATTATATGGATGTGACTCACTCAGACGTTCAACCTGAGGATAACCTACATCAACACTACAATACATACTAACAGGATATTATTCATACTAGTCACTCTTATGGATGATGCCAATTTACTCAGTCAAGTATATGTCATTTACAATTACAATAGACAGTAAGTAGCATGTCCCACATACCAAAGAGGCATGTTCAACAGACACCTGAGGCACCTGAGGTGAGGTGTTGACAGGATGATCCCCTGGGGCCACTGTTGACACCCAACCCAGGTGGTGGGTTAACACTGCTGTTAGCAATTTACTCACAAAGCTGAAATTGAGCGGATAATAACTACTTAAACTTCTGGAAATATGATATAACTATTACATCAGCATGACAAAGTAAAATGAAGTCTTTCCAAAATATAAGGGCTTTTGCTGTCACCAACTATTAAAACATGAAGATATATATTCTGAAGCTAGCAATATACTTTATTCACATCACTACAAAAAAAAAAACACTTACAAGTTGGTCTGCTTTGTATCAAATGTCATAAGTACGGAGGAGAGGGTGTCCACAAAGCTTGTGCACAGTAATTGGCGGTCACTGTGAGACGGTTTGCCTAGGAGTCCCAGCCACACTGGCCTTGGCAATCTTGGGGCACTAACCAGGTCCAACAAGTCCTATAACACAAAAACAATAATAACTATAACTATGACTTCTTAAGTGTATGGGTATGGGTATGTATGCATATATAATAGAAAATAGCCAAAATGGTAGTTCTTTAAAAAAATAAAAAAATAAAAAATCAAATAAAAAATAAATAAAAAATCAAATAGTGATACCTATACAATAAATAACATAACAAACCTGCTCAAGCTGCATCACAGCTTGGTGTGTTGCAGAAACAAAAGTGCGACGATGCATGTAGGCTAAATCAAGGGAAGACTGCAATCTATTCACGGATGCTTCAATAACACCAAGATGAACGAAAATCCATTCCTCAATCTGTCTGCAAAAACATAATTCATGTTTATAATAACATTTAAAATACTCAGAACTGGATGAAAAAAAAAGTGTTTCAGCATTAAGTACAGGTAATGAATCTATAAAAAAAAAGTTAAAACATATCATTCGTCCCTTTCAGTTATACATTCATTTGCAAAAAAGAAAAACAAATAGAAAAAGAAAAAGAAAGAGAAAAAGAAGAAAATTAAAAAAAAAGAAAATGAAAAAGAAAAAGAAGAAGGAAAGGAAACAAAAGAAAATGAAGAAAAAATAAGTTTCTTGCAACCTCCTTTTGCCCCCACTTTGCATAACAAGAAATTGGATGAAAAAATAGGTTTAGTTACCTCTGCCAGTCAGCATGTCCTCCTCCAACTTCAATCATAACAGCAAGACCTAAGCGTGTCAACCTGTGTGGGTGTTGGGAAGAAGTTCCTACTTCTTCTCCACTTTCTCCATCCCGTCCTAGAGCTTCTAAGGAAGTATTGACGTTTCTTAAAAATCTACGTTGTAAATTGTTGAGGCTTCCTGAGTGTTTAAGGCTATTACCTGAACCTGAAAGTAGGCAGATGATGCATAAACATGTAATTGATATAAATCTGAAAACAAAGACACTATTACTCAGTAGGAAAATATGTAAATAAACTTAATTAATTCATACTTCAGAAATAAAATACAATAGACAAAAACTGTCAACAAACCTAGTCATATGCAATTTAAAAAAAGGAAACAAGGAGCTGATCTTTATCAATGTCTTAATCTAATCTTACTGGAATTGAAAATTACCAGCATTTCAAATAAAAAATTGATATGTTTATACTTTTACTACTATTAATGAGTAAACACATTTATCGCTTCCTTGTTTTGTTTTTTATTCCTTCACCTGTACTTCATTCAGCCTCAATTCTACTCCAATCAGCATACCTTGTCTAGACGATGGTGTTCCCTGTGGAGTGTTTGGTATTGACGTTGGAGAGAGGAAGGACCCACAAACAGAGGAGTAGGGAGAAGGAGGTCCTCCAAAGCCAGAGTCTCCCTCACTATTGGAGGTGCTAAGGATGTGCGAGGTGTCGGTGGCCCATGCAGGACCTCCTCCAGCTATCCCCCACGGCATGTCCAAGCTCTCGGTTCTAGAGATTGCTGTCTCACTTACTGAGCTAATTGAGCTACTAAATGATGAATCTTCTATTCCTTGGTCACTGATGAGAAAAAGCACGTCGTTACTCTTCTAATCTTTACAAAACACTTAAATGTATGCAAATCAAATGTTTCTTTTACTCTTGCTTAATGCTATTCACACAGACAGTTATTTCATTGTTGAAGCCAACTGTATCATTTCTGATGTCCACATCACTTTGAAACTGTATGTTGCCAAAAAATTATTACCTGCTTGTACATGATTGCTTTAAGTAAGAGCGTGGTGCAGGTGATGTGCGTGATAAGAGGACACGTTGGGGACTCTGCATCAGGTGCAGCTTGGAACATGAGCCTCGGTATGCCAAAGCTACAGTACCGAAAACCATTTCACCCAGAACCTTTGTGTCACTCTCCTGTTTCTGGTACTGTAAAACAAATCACAAAATCATTATTGATAAAATACATAGACAATGATAACAGTAGTTGAAGTTTACAACTTGGCAATAAATATAAAAAGCAGAACTTCTGATTCATTATAGCTGAATAACAAAGGCTGTTTGCATATTTGCATATGCCTTCAAATAACATGATCTGTAAATAAACAGGAAAACAAAGGAACTCTACAAGAAACGGATTTACACGAGATATATACAATCCACATCTGTTGTCAAACACAAGAAAGTAAAAAATATCTATTCACAATCATATAAAAAAGTATCATCTGTCTACATAATAGAACATGTAAATTAAAACATAGGTAAAACTAAGAAGCACAATAAAATGAAATGTGAAAAAGGGAATTTATAGGTCTGCAGAATCAAAGCCCAGTTATTATTCAGTAGAGTAGAAGATAATGAATAAAGAAAGAAAAGGGTAAAACTGGAGAATCCTTTGATGTACATAAGGCTCCATACCTGGTATCCATAGCCATTGCTTATTTCTGCAAATGACTCAGACTTGGAGCTGGAGGAGGTCGCTGAAGACTTAACATTACTTGCTGACCCCTTGTTGGACGTAAAGTGAGTCGCTGATCCAGCCGAGGCATTTCCCGTTGACTGAGAGGACCCAGTTGACCAAGAGCTCTTAAAGAGTGTCTTGCAAGAGGGCACTGCTGGCGAACAATCTGATATGGGGATCCGCACCACCGTCTTGGAATCGTACAGCAGTTTTCTTCCTCTCGTGTCGCACTCCCGGAACAGCAGCACCCTAATGCCATTTCTTTGGAGGTTAAATGGAGGGGTAATGCATCCTGGATGGTCCCCAGGGCTGGAAGGCAGAACGGAATCATTGATGGAATGATAGTCAGTCACGCTGTCAGGTGCACTCTCTTCAGTAAGTTCCTGTGAACAGTCTTTAAAGGTCCAGAGTGGCAATACTTGCATCTTATAAGTATTGGCAAGTCCACCACCATCTTGTTTGCTAAAGTCTAAGTCCATATTCTTTTTTTTCCCATTTTGATAAAGACAAGTCTTTTGGTAAATCTGACGCAATCTTGTCACAAAAGGCAAAAGGACATCACCAAAGCCTGACATGCCGTTCAGATTAGCAACACAAATTTGACACATCTCTCATTATCATATCTTTATCACTTTATGTTAGTTCATGTTTTTCATGTCATATATGAAATTCATGAAAGCATACTTTCATTTCATTTTTTTTTTTCACCTGTTTTCCTTTAATCTCATAAAAATCAGTACCCTATTATCACAAAAAAATGCAAACAGGCTACATATGCCAGATCCAGTTATCATCTGTCATCCATATGAATAAAACACAAGTTTTCTTAATATCAACTCATCACATTTACTATATACTCTGATTCATTTATAAATGGGAAAGATACAAGTAGAGTTCCTCTCCCTTTGGCAACTACAAGGTGACTGCAGGTACAGCCTCCCCTTGGCACATATAATAGCAAACTGGCAACCCCTTCAACCTGATTCCTGTCATGTAGGCCCCTTTTTA
>BOPN01000531.1:402301-417301 GCA_017312705.2 Penaeus japonicus | reverse complement strand
ACACACACACACACACACACACACACACACACACACACACACACACACACACACACACACACACACACACACACACACACACACACACACACACACACACACACACACACACACACACACACACGGCAGATATGCACATTCACTGAAGATGAGACTGTATGCAGTGTATGTCTTCGTAATCCTGTAATTAGTTTGCTTGTATCTCCTAAATACATTTTTTTTATAAAGACAATGGATGTGAAAGGAAAAAAAAGTGAAACGGATAACTAGGCGAATTACCGTACGTGTAGCTTCGGGTTGTCATCTATATCAGTGTCTGTAGTGTTTTACATCCGTCAACAAGGCTTTGCATAAAACTATGTCACTGGAGGGACACCTTCTAGTCGTTTAGGATCAAGTTTCGGTTGGCCATTTGATATGAAGTGGTATAATGTGTAATGATTCCAGGATCTCACTCATTTCACAGTAATTAAGAGATTAGGATTTGGTTTTGCGGTTCCGCGCACACACACATACACTCACACGTGTACACACACACACACACACACACACACACACACACATACACACACACACACATACACACACACACACACACACACACACACACACACACACACACACACATATACACACACACTCACATTCATACACGCACACGTGTACACACACACACACACACACACACACACACACACACACACACACACACACACACACACACACACACACACACACACACACACACACACACACACACACACACACACACACACACACACACACACACACACACACACACACACACACACACACACATTCATACACTCACACTCACATTCATACACGCACACGTACACACAGACACAGACACAGACACACACACAAAACAAAAAAAAACGTGGGCAATGGGCATGCATATTTATTATTTTTGTAGGGAATAAAGTTAAAATAATTTTAATGATAGGTATCTACTGGACTAACCAATGTCTTTAAGCTACTTTTCACTGTTTACTCTCAGAGCACTGTGTCACCGTTTACGCTTTTACTATTTCAAATCCAAGGATCTCAGAGCAATATAGCTTTTGGATCCATGGAATGAATGTTCTTCTTTGAAATTATATGGGATGCTCTGGTAATGTCACAGGTTGCAGTTCTTTAATTATTATCTAGATAAAACTGTTGAAATCAGAACTGATCAATATAAATGGATTGGTTATTTTCATGTGATGACACCATATACATAAAATCTAAGTACTAACCAATTCCTTTGATATTTTGACTTTTCTCCTCTCATTCTTTTCTGCTTCGGGAATATTTCTGATGTGGCCACTTCTACATTTTCTGTAGTAGTACAAGTACAAGTTTGGCTGTGTGTTGTTGTTGTTGTTTTTTGCTTTACTTTTTCCTGACATAAAAGGACGACCGGACACATTAGCCCACTAAACAATCCCTTCTATAAAACCGAATTCAGTTTGCACAATAATGAGTTAGTTTGGAATCTACAATCAAATACAATGAGATTTTCAAACCCAAATATGATGCACATCCTTTGACTTACATCATGAAACCCATTGATGGAGCAAAGGTAACAAATATGGATTTCCTGCAGGCCAGCATCTATGTGTTAATTCCAACTTGACCAACAAAAATGTCTATGTAAGTATCAGGTAGTAACAAGGTGTTATTTAACATTTGAAAGTGAATTGGAAAGCTACTTTACATGATAAAATATTTTCCATTTGGTGTTCTGTCACAAAATGTCCAAGCTTTTTTTTTTTTTTTTTCCTGCCATCTCATGTTCTCTCCCAATCCCTTCTCCTCATACAGCAAACCTGACTATTTGGAGCAGCAACACAAATATCCATTATTTGAAGAGATGGATTATGTAATATTCAAGTTCAAACTTGTGCCAGAAACAAGAACAAAAGTATATCTATAAATGTACATTGATGTTTCTGTCTGTTATTCTCACTTCAAGATCAATCTTATGAGATCAGAGATTCCCTAAGGACTTTGTGATAACATTGAGTTTGAGATCTTTATTACAGTGATAAATAAAACACTTCTAAATCACTTCAAGGCTATTTTTCTATGATGATCTGAAATGGAACATTATGTAATTGAAACCTTATAACAGTGTGAATCTAATATAAAATTCATCACATTTACATCCCAAAAGTAAGACCTAAAATACATGTTTTAAGGCTAATAATCATCCTGCCAATATTGACTGTCTTTCCTAGAGAAATGCAGCCATTTCAGAGGTAATTCCTTGATCCTCTTACAAGCACTTTGGGCTCAACATGTTATATAATGGTAAAGCATTTTTGTATCTTTGTCAATGTATTATACAGTTTACAAGTACACATACAAAATCTTTGAAAACATTGTAAGTACAGCACTGACAAAATATTGTTTTTCTTTGAAGAGGTCAACTGTACAATGTGAGCAGAGACATAAGAAATATGATAAAATTATATTCATATCAAAGTGATGTAAATATCATAAATGCAACAAATACTAGTATCTAAAGACATCATGTTAACACAAATTTGTCACCAAAACAGCACAGAGGTGCCACTTGCACGCTATAAACTTTAAAAATATTAAGCTATTTGCCATTACCATGTACTGTTGACATTTGGCTTTTATCAGGACTACTATCAGCCTGCAAGCCCATGTGCGTCACCATTATTTAGTTTCTATCTTTTGTCGTTTTTTTTTTGTTTTTTTTATATATATTTTTTTTAGCTTATTAAAATTGTGCTTCCTAAACAGACAAAACGGTGAGTGATAAAGGTATCTATCTTACAAAGAAGGATATTTGTAAAACAAACAAGGGGTAAATAACTTTATGATTGTATAATAAAAAAGAAACACAAAAATGAAAAGCAACTGTAAATATGAAATGGTAATTTTCTCTCTAAAAATATACCAATATTAATAATTTGATGAAATATAAAGCCAAACAACACTACAATTTCATACTTTCTGAATTCCTTAAAAAATAATATTAAAAAGAAGAAAGATAAGTGGGTTTTATCTGTTTTGGAGGCCTGTCATATATTCTAGGACTTGTGAAAACTCTTTGGTGAGTCATTATTACAAGAATGACTAAAGAAAAACTGATTCAGCTACAAGAATCCCATTCACAGAGAACATGTAAATGTTTCATCATGAATATCTAAAATGTTGCAAGGCATCACAGAAGATTGCTCAAGTAGTTAAGGTGTCAATGTAATACAACTGAAATGCAAAACAAAGTTAGTCTTGAGAGCAATCACTTATCTAAAAAAAAAAGAGAAAAAAAGAAAAAAAAGAAAAGAAAAGAAAGAGAGAGAGAGAAAAAAAGAAAAAAAGAATTTAAAGCCGAATAACAAATCTCAAATACGCTCATTCAAACAAACAAAACAGTGTCTTAATGAAACTGAATTGAAATTCCACACAGTGTATTGCAAAGTAAAATATCTAGACTTGCACTACAGTAAAATATAAAAAATGTTCACACTCTTATCTCTCATCCACAAAAATCATTAACGTAGTTTGTATGTATGTCTGTATGTATGTATGTTTATTTGTGTTTGTAATTGTAAATGCAGGTACAGTGGTGTATCCATATGTATGCACAAGCACCCATACACTCACTCCCAGACATGCATGAACACACACATACATAAGCACCCACCTTACACGTACAACTGCAAAAAACAAAACAAACAAAAACTAAGACAATCAACTGAGAACCATGTGTTCAATATCAAATCACAAGACTAGTCTACTTTTAACTGTAGCATCATATTTGTTAAAATGAAACAAATGCACTTCCATTAAAAAATATCAATTGTCTTACTAGAAACAAAATATTAATCATCAAAGATACCTTCAGTAAATAATATACATCCACAATCACGCATGAACACTATCATGAATCCTTCTCAAGAATCCTTTACTTCCTCTTAACAACAAGATCACAAAAGCAATTAGCTATCTACAGTAATGATAGCAATTCAATCATAATAATGATAAAAAATACAAGAAATAAAGTCTGCTATTCCTACAATAGAGTACAGATATGTAATATATTTGCCAATATGAATAAGTACAAAAATGTCATGAGAATTCCTGTTTTATTGAAGAAAAGGTGAATAAAAGAGAATACCTGGTGTTCCTAAGTAAAAAATATAAAAACAAACAAGAAATAGGACATGTTACAGCCTTTTATTTCTTATACATAAATTGTCCTTCTACATAAATTGTAGCATAATTAATGATAGTTCTGACCAACCAATTAACCATAAATTCTTGGTTCTAAGTTTAAAAGTTCATTAAATAAAATTGGGTTCTTATTCCGACCCGTAAAGGATCAATCAATTATGACTTCAGAGATTGCAGACATTTCCAGTCTTCTTAAGCATGGAGAGATTTCCATCATATAACCTTTAAAGACACAGTGAGAAAAATGTTCATAATTTAAGGCATAGCACTTCTGATAATCATGAAGTCATGGAAGTAATAACTGTATGCACTATGATATCTTAATACTCTATAAACAGCAGAAGTGAGACTCCCTCTTCTCCAGCTATATAATAGCCCACATTATCTTCGGATGTAGGAATGTCTCTGTGAAGTCAGGTAGATGGAAGGTCTTCTTTGAGGTGTAGATTTACACAGGGTTAGTATGGTTGGACTGCACCACCACCTCCTCCAGAGCTGTTGACAAAATGGAAATAGTGAAAACAGTGAAATGGTGAAAACAATGATCAGTTATACTATTCTGTATCATTACTTGATAAACTCAAATTTAGTTATAAGATGGGTAAACTTTTAGATATGTCAAGTCAAATAAAGAGTTGGAGCAAGATTGAGAGATTTAGGAAGAAAGAGAGATGTGAAGGATTCACAAGAAGCAATATAACAAAAAAGGTCAGAGCATATTTGTGTGTTTCCCAGTTTTACCATTCAATGAGAATTGAAGTAAGATTGTGGGAAATGTAGAAAAGAGAGAAAGAGAGAAAGAGAGAAAGATAGAAAGAGAGAGAGAGAGAGAGAGAGAGAGAGAGAGAGAGAGAGAGAGAGAGAGAGAGAGAGAGAGAGAGAAGAAAAGAGAGAGAGAGAGAGAGAGAGAGAGAGAGAGAGAGAAAGAGAAAGAAAGAGAGGAAGAGAAGAAAAGAGAGAGGAAATGAAGCAGCACAGCCCCAGCCCTCCAGGACAAGAAAAACGGCCCTGGAGCCAACCCTTCCCCGCCCACAGCACGACGGGCGGTGAGCCCTCACAGCGGCGTCCTCGTCCCCACCCGAGCGCCACGACCGACGAGAGCAGGCGGCGCCCGAGGGGAAATTTGGGCTGATTGAAGGAGCCATGCAGGGTTTTCTCTCTCTCTCTCTCTCTCTCTCTCTCTCTCTCTCCATCTCTCCCTCTCTCTTTCTCTTTCTCTTTCCCTCCCTATCTCTTTTCCCTCCCCATCATCCATCCCTCCCCCTCTCTTCCTTCCCTATTAGTCTCCCTCCTTTCCTCCCTCCCTCCCTCCCTCCCTCCCTCCCTCCATCTCCCAATCCTTTCAGATCATCCGATTTGTCATCACAAAATAAAAAAGTGACGCGTCATCAAGATCGGCACAATTCGCCTAATCTTCAGAGGGGGAGAGGGAGAGAGAGGGGGGGGAGGGAGAGGGAGAGGTAGAGTTAGAGAGGGAGAGAGGGAGGGAGAGGGGGGGGGAGGGAGGGAGGGGGGGGGGGAGAGAGAGAGGGAGAGGGAGAGAGAGAGAGAGAGAGAGAGAGAGAGAGAGAGAAGAGAGAAGAGAGAAGAGAGAAGAGAGAAGAAAGAAGAGAAAGAAGAGAGAAAAGAAAAAAAAAGAGAAAAGTAAAAGAAGAGCGAAAGACAAAAGACAAACAGACAGAAACCCTCATCCCAATCCTAGACACACAAAAGATAAGAAGAAAAGGAGAAACCAATAAAAAAAAACGAAAAAAACAACCAAACAAACAACAACGAAAGGCTCCCTTCCAATCGACGAGGAAATATTTATCCGAAAGGCAACCGACGCGACCGACCGACCGACCGACCGACCGACAGATCAAAAGCACCAAATCGCGTCTGATATCGAGAGACGTGGGAATGTCCGGGCAATCGGCGCGGCTCCCACGGCAGATCATCCCCCCCCACCCCCCTACCCCCCTTTCACCCCCTCGAGGAGAGAAGGGGGTGAAGGGGGAGGGGGGAATGGGAGGGAGGGAGGGAGGGGGGTGAGGAGTTGAGGGGGAATGGAGGGAAGGAGGGAGGGAGGAGGTTGCACTTCCAATACTAACGATAAGTGTGGTTATTTGTGTATCCTGTGGTAAGGTCATTCTCTTCCTCATCTTCAGCCCAGCGTTGGCGAGATCCTAGTAGGTCGTCTGTATCTTCATCAACGCATCGCTGAGGGTAGGTGACCCCATCACCCAGGCTGTTGTGCGGACAAATAAACAACGAATAAGTTTCAAACTGCAAGATGACTGAAACGTGAAAGAGTAGACATGTGAGATAAAGCTTTGCTACCTCTAATCAAATCCCTTCTTATATCATATTCAAACAGTAATCAAGAGTTGACATGAAAGGTCAGTGAAATGTGGATAACCTTCCACAGATTTTACCTGCTATTTCAAACATATTGCTGCATTTTCATAAGTAATATATCTGGAGTGTAAGTATTTGATGCAATTAATATATAGCCATGGATCTATATAATGCCCTAGAGCAATAAGCATAATGTATATAAAGTATGCAGAAATTGAAGGAAATAAAAAGCTATTGCAAAGAAACAGAGTAACAGGCACAGCTAAAGTAAATAAAATTCAGAGGTGCCAAACAATATATACAAAAATATAAAGCCAGCAATTCAATAAATGCAAAAATACTTTTTAAAACGTTCCACAACCCATCTGTGTAACAACTGTATCGTGTTTCAATTATTTCACATTATGAAAAAAAAAAAAAAAAGTAATTTGTGAAAATGATCATAGTGTTGAAAAAGGAAGTACAAATACAATGAAATCATCAATAAATTTATATAATAAAAATAATGCCAGTAGTAAAATAATAAAAATAATTCTAGCAATAGTAACAATAATAATAACAACAACAACAATAATAATAATAACAATAATAATAATAGGACTATCATAAATTGTAGTAGTATGATTTAATAATAATAATGATAATAGGACTATCATTAATTGTGGTACTATAATTATGTTACTGAGAATTGCAATGATGGTGGCAGTGATAAAACTTCACATGAGAGTGATAGAATGATAGAAAAAAATGCTATCCTATGAGTGATGCAACAAGTCTGTTTTGCCTCATATACTTTTTATCATTCACAATTGTCTTTTTCTATCATGAAAATCTCATAACTGAAAATAAAGAAAAAAAAAAAAAGTTTTTAAATAAGATAGCCTAAAATGATGATCTAATGATGACAACAACTCAAGTGACATTTTCTTCAGTAAGCAAACAAAAACATCAAGAACCTATCAGTGTGCTTCACATTTCCTTTATATCAATGGAGTTTAACCCTTTCCCGACGGGGCACTCGCTACGCGAAGACCCCTATGCCGGGCGATTGCAATATTGCATTGAAATCGTCACACTGGCATGACGCCCCGGCATCGGGAGTTTGGCTGTGTCACACGGGTGTAACGCACCATTGTCATAGGGTTAACACTTGCAAAGAGTATTTCTTATGCCATAAACACATTCAATTAAAAAAACAATATATTCCCTTGCAGTGTGTTACATAAATATGTAAGTGCTTGAATACTTGAACCCACAGATTCTGTACAAAAAGCATAATTGTCTTTTGATTTGTAACACACCTGTGTTTTTTTTACCCCTTACAGATATCGCCATTTCATTTAACTGTTCTTAACTAAAAACTGCCTAAGAATGGTGACTGATTTCTAAACTAGAGTAAAGAACACCTAGAAAACGGCAAGATTCATGAAACCGATATATCAATTGATTCTACAAAGATTACGGAACAAGATATTTGGTATTGAAGCAATATCATACTTTCCTCCATATAATGTCAAGCTTCCTCTTGCCAATGAAATATTTGAAGCAAAACCTGTCTTTATAAAGCCTATTCTAATTCAAATCTAATGTAATAGAAATAGCCTTTAAAGGCAAGCTTATAAATATATTCCAATAATCGTGTCCCAAATATATTTAATATATTACCATATTTATTGAGAGGGAGAGAAAAAAGATTAATCCAATAACAACCAAGCAAACTTGCACTCAAAACAGGATGATCTTCAGCTCTAAATATATATATTAGACAAAGATGTGTAAGTGATGTAGACCCTCTCATTGTAAGTATCAAAATTTTGTAAGTAAAAATCAAAATGAGAAAAGTGAATATACCATTAAACAAATCTGTAACATTTGGAAATATAGTAGTTCTACATGACTTTAACTTCAGATTTAAATTTAACATAAAGAAACAAATTATTGAAAAATTAACAACAGAAATTCAAGGAAATTATGCATATTCAGAAAATCTTCTAAATTTATATTCCTTTCAATGAAGTGATGAATTTCAGGATAAAATCCACTGAGAAAATAACTGAAAAATGTTAATATCTTAGGCATCTATAAAATAAATACAAAATATTGAGAAACTTGGGTTATACTTTTATGAGTAAACACATATCAAAACATTTTTTCATAAACTGCTTATCAATTCATTTTTTCTCTCCTACTAACACTTACACTGCAGCTTGGGTCTGTTCAATAGCCTATAACATGCCTCTTCACAGCTAGAAGTGCATATGAATACAGTGCACTGCTGGAATGTTTTAATATAAGTTTATGCTTCCTTCCTGGTCCCCCATCATCCACTCCACTAACTCCCAGACATACTGATACTGCCTTCTGTATCTGCTGCATAAACAGCTGTTTTCTTTGTGACAAGGTTAATGAGGAAACTATGTCCAATAGTAAATGTCAAACTAATGTCAAACCTTGGTTATATTTATTTCATTCTTTTACCAAGAGATTCAGAAAAAAAAGAAAAAAGTATATAATCCCATATATCCCAAAAAATAAATATAGAATAAAGAAAAATTGTAAATATGTGTGTGTGTATGTCTGTAAACTGCACCTATATATCAAGTAATCTGCCAGGATAAAAGTAATATTCCATACTCAAAAATACAGGTATAGACAGATCCAAAATTAAGATTCTCTTTCCTTCAGTTGTTTAAATGACTTACTTAGAGTGAAATAAGACTAAAATAAATAAATAACTACTTACGAATTTAGCACCTGCCTTCTTCATGTGGCAAATTTATTTCTCACTAATTAAAGCCATAGGTTAGTGTCTAGCAAGAGCAGACACTTCTCCTCTGACTTGCCTGATTCTAACATAAATGGCTATAAATCAACTCTATAGGGATTAATAAATTGTTGAACCCTTCCCCCACACACTGATACTTTTTAATATGGTATATGTGCATCATATATGTATACCTATATACATAAATAGACAGATATATGGATGGATAGCTAGACACTGCTTAATAATCAAAAAGTTTTCATTACCATATATCCTCACAATAATCAAAAAAGGATTGAGTTTACTTACATCATCCCTGAGCAAAATCACGTCTTCATTAAAAAAACGGCTATATGCTTACTATCTTTAGATATTAAAAAGAGTGTGAATTCATATAAATGTTACTGTACATCATTTGTCACAGGCAATCATTTCCCCCTATAGCATCCCATACTGACACACACAGCTAAAAGCCTCCCTTTTGGCTGGAGATTCCTCCATCCATTTGTAGTGTCTGCAACATCTAAGGTCATAAATGGAGACTAATGGATCAGCGTATACTTGCGTCTGATGACATCTGCAGCATGTATCTTGGTCCTCCTTGGCTATTTTGCATATGTATCTCATAGTGACTGCATTTTATTTCATTTTTTTTTACCCTCTCTATTGTTTATATTCTTCCTAAAGTTAGAATTGAGAGAGAGAGAGAGAGAGGAGAGAGAGGAGAGAGAGGAGAGAAGAGGAGAGAGAGAAAAGAGGAGAGAAATGAGAAGAGAAGAGGAGAGAGAGAAAAGAGGAGAGAAATGAGAAGGGAAGAGAGAGAGAAGAAATGGAAAAGAGAAGAGAATAGAGAGAATAGAGAGAAGAGGGAGAAGAGAGAGAGGAGAGGAGAGGAGAGGAGAGAGTGTGTATGTATGTGTGTGTATGTATGTGTGTGTATGTATGTGTGTATATGTATGTGTGTGTATGGTGTGTGTGTATGGTGTGTGTGTGTGTGTGTGTATGGTGTGTGTATGGTGTGTGTATGTGTGTGTATGTGTATGTGTGTGAGATTTTCTTTTCTGTGTTATTTTCTCTTTTTTTGTAGATATTTATGTATGTGTGTACATGTATGTATATATGTAAGTATGTGTATGTATGTATGTATGTATGTATGTATGTATGTATGTATGTAAGCATATATGTATATGTATGTATGTGTGTGTGTATGTGTGTGTGTGTGTGTGTGTGTGTGTGTGTGCGTGTGTGTTTGTGCGTGTGTGTTTGTGCGTGTGTGTTTGTGCGTGTGTGTGTGTGTGTGTGTGTGTGTGTGTGTGTGTGTGTGTGTGTGTGTGTGTGTGTGTGTGTGTGTGTGTGTGTGTGTGTGTGTGTGTGTGTGCGTGTGCGTGTGCGTGTGTGTGTATATATATATATATATATATATATATATATATATATATAGATATATATATATATATATATATATATATATATATATATATATATATATATATATATGTGCATGTCTTCATCTCTATATTTGAATAGACAATATAATGTTTTCTTAACCCATTCACGATGGGGCGTATTTTCACCTTCTCCCACCTCAGAACGTTTATCACCCACCCTATTCTTATGGTTTGAATGATTGCATCTACAATGTAAGGCATGTAAAATTATTAACATGTTCAGAGGAGATAGTTACGTCAAAAAACATGTTACAGCATTATTTTGCTAGTGTTATTCTATTGGACTTTCTCTATATTATTCATTTATAGGAGATAATACCATTGGAAAGTGAAATCATTCTTTTAGTGAGGTATCCAAAAACGTCTTATACTTTTTTTTCCAAAATGAAAAGAAGACAAATATAAACAGTCATACATGTACATACACGTATGTACATATAACTCTTGACATAACGTGATTGACATCACAAATTAGAAATAGTATTACTTTAGTAATTTTTCCATTTCCTTTTATAGTTTTTCGACTCAGATCTTTTTATTCATTCAGAAGCAGATATTACCATGACATCATCAATATTACGTAGTTTTCTTTGACGTCATTTTTTTTTACATCACATCACATATTATGACATTCAAATACCTAAACTAAAGTAACAGAGACTAGGAAATTATGAAAAATAATTATATCAAAGAACAATCTAGCATTCCATTGATGACTTTCCAGCCCGCCACAACTGCCCTGCCTGGAACTAAGTGACAAAATACTTGACATTTCAGGGCATCATCCGGAACCGGGGATATTTTCCGATCACGTGATAGGACATCAACCGGCACAAATGGGTGAAATGGATTCAGCTTTACAGACAGACCCTATCTGTCCTTTTATCTTTTTTTTTCCATTGACATGAAGAATTAGTTCTTTTTTTTCATAGAGAAAATCACATTCCCATGTATGAGCAAACATAATGATAGCAAAGACTGACATATTTGTTTTAGAGTTAATTTATAACTGTAACCACTAAACAATAGTTTTCCCCTATGCTACCAGAGCATCTTGGACAACATTAAATTTGGTACACTTATTTAAGCTACTTGTCATTAACTGCTGCCATTGAATGAAGGTTTAGTAGAGTTAAGAACAGGTCTAAGAAGTAAAACTAAAATATTCACATATATTACAAATACTCATGTAAAGAGATATATCGTTAATGTATCTCATGCTAGAAATTATTTATAAATTTGTTACTAAATGCTACATACAAATATTAAGAATAAACTAACCTGTCAGATTACTCTATAAGAGTGTCAAATTAGTAAAATGCAATGTAAATTTCCAGCTGACACAAGTGTTATTCTACAAGAGAGACAATATACTCTACATGAGGTTTGGACTGTACCATCTACCATATAGGTGTACCAATACCTTTGTCTTAAGTCTCTAAATGCAGTTTTCCTGTAAAGAGAATTGGCATCAAGCAGAATTCAGTGCATTGTGTATCAGACAGTGGAAGAAAATAATAATAATAATAATAAAACAAATTATAACAAGTAGATGAAATTTTAAAATATGAATTTTGCAATTTATCTCAGAACTAATCATGAATTGTTTTATGATTTAGTTGTGTAAATTATTGGTGATAACCAAATTCATGCATTTATAGACATCCATACAAGCTATCATGAACCTCTATGTCAGAAATCTTTTCACATTTACACAGCAAAATACAATACTAAAGATGCAACACATGCAAAATGCTGTCTATTTTAAAGATTTAAATAAGAAATAGCAATAACTAAATACTCTACAATTTAATGAAATACTTGTATTATATGACCAAATTAAGCAAAAGATGGAGGGAGATATATCTGAGATCATAAAAAATAGTATTGATAATGCAATGACCTAATAGTTATGGAGTCTGCATTGCAAAAAGATTGTAAATTGCCTACCATAGACAAAATTCTCTGAACAGCCTGATTATTGAGAAAAATGTATTAAGAATTAAAGTCTAGAATGGAATTATCTTAATTATTACCCTTAACAGCATTAAATTATGTGATCACTGAAATTTTCATATACTTTTCTATACATATAATAAAAAGAATTTAAGAGATAGAACTAACAAAACCGTAAACTTATTGAATCCCAACCCTGCCACCAGTTGATCAACTAATATAATGGAGATATTTAAATATGGTGATGCTTACTTTAAGTTTTTAGCTGAATAGTCATATTGTTTATTTTGTTTCCGTAAGTCATTTCTAAAATTTCATAATTATCAATCATGTTTTTAAAAATAACTGTACAGACTTTTCCTTATAACTGATAACTAAACAAAAAATCAATTTAACAGGAAATAGGAAAGAGGAATAAATATCATGAAAAGGTTTTATAGAACTGTGATAGCTATTCTCATGGGCTGCAATAATTTATTTGTGATATACTGATCTGAAAGATTTGTATACTAAAAATCTTTAAAATCTGTGGTTAATATAACACATGAATGTTGATTATGTTACGTAATATTGATTACGTTATTGTTTATAAAAATAAGGTACTTGCTTTTATCAGCAAAACTACAATCTAGCAAAGCAACTCCGTGGATTTCCAATAGCGCTGTGTATGACAGGCTCCTTCAAAACCACATTATTTTGCTGATGCAAATTCATAGCTGGAGTACATGTTTATCTTCTGTTGTGCAGAGTAGAGATCAAAAAGGAAAACAAATTATAGAAGGGAAAAGAGTGGGGAAAGGGAAAGGGGAAGAGGAAGGGGAAGGGAAAGGGGAGGGAGGAAGAGAGAGATTCAACTTAATTAATCTACTAAAGTGGACTGTTAACCAACTGACCCAGTACGTGCTAGATGTAGATTGTAAGTCACCTAAATTTATTGGAAAAAAAAACTGTATAAATTAATAAGATGGTTTAGATAAAATTTAGCTACAAAAATACTTCTATCTTGCAGGTCAAATGAAAAAATAAACAAAATGAAAACTGATGTGCATATCTACAGTATTTTAAATGTCCTTCATGTTCTTCAAAATATATATCCCAATATCTTTTTCATTCCCTTCCCCCACTATATGTGATTATTAAATTGCCTACCATAGACAAAATTCTGCAGCACAATATGGTAATAACTATCACAATACCATGAAAGAAATTAAATAAAATTATTACGGTTTTAAATCATGAGAAAAAATATTTTATAATAAATAAAGACATCAACTAGAGAGGTATGATCAGAAGAAGTATAGGATTGGAAATATTACAGGTGTGACACAGGAAACCTGAAAAGTATGACATCAATACTGGTCACATGTAGAAGGGGCAGCTCTAATAAACAAACAGCAGAGTGTCATAATTTTCAAACAAATTAAAAACATGATTGATTAAAAATACTGTCTCTGAATTCTTCATATCATCAAAAGATATTTTGAAAACCTGGTCTCCTGCAAGTTATAAGGTGAGCATTTTCCTATCAGATAAACTTTTTGATTACAGTGATGCTGAACTGACATCATTGCATCAAAAGGCTCATTTTTGTGCCTGATCATGGTAGTGTGTCATATACAAGCCTGGACCACCTCCTACCTTGAGCCTGCCCACCCTCTTGGTTGGTGGTGCCGAAGTCCCATCTATAATCTTTGAAGTTTGAGGTTTCAATACTTTATAGGTCCAGAAAATCTCATTTTACTTTTCTCGAATCCTGAGGTTATCGTATCATTACTTTCAATTCAACTAACTAAAAAACAAATGAAAAAAATTATACACTTAATAATAATAATAATATGAAGAAGACAAGGAAGAAAAATGAAAACAAATAACAAATGCATTTAGGGTATCTACACTACATCCTTTATTCATGCTTTTTCTAAGATACATAAATACAAGCACTATTATATGTGCATTTGTGTATCATTGCATATATGTACATGTGTGAGTGTGTGTGTGTGTATGTGTATGTTCATATGTACTGGTGTATGAAAATGTATACGTGCTAATGTATATGAATATGTATATGAATACATATATGTGCACAAGAATAACTGTATATAATCATGTGTATGAATATATCATATTGTATTTTCCAAATACATATATATATACATATATGTACACACACACACACACACACACACACACACACACACACACACACACACACACACACACACACACACACACACACACACACACACACACACACAGATATATAAATACAAATATTAC
>BOPN01000531.1:389801-397301 GCA_017312705.2 Penaeus japonicus | reverse complement strand
GGGCTGTTGGCCGCGCACCGGGTAACTTACACCATCGCCTAGACTAGAATAACAACAAGAGAGTACATATTCTTAAGGCATGACGCAGGGAATGGGGTTGATGGAGGTTGCTTATGATGCGTTGATGACCAGTGCACAACATCCACAATTATATCAACTCTATAACTGCTAAAACAATTTAAAAGGGCCTACATTACACCAATAACAATTATGACAAAACTAACATTACATACATTAACAGAGAATTTCTTTGATAAAACATCTTTTTAGCAAGACAATTATATCTCAATACTTTTAAAGCTATATTTTTTCCCTTTTATTCTGTGATTTAAGACACTCACACTACACTAAATTTCACCAATAATCTAACATTTATTTATAAATATAATAACAACTATATAACCCTTATCATTGGGCCCTTCCGAGAACAAAAGCTAACAGAATATCTTCACTTCAAGAGTTGAATCTCTTGAGACTTTGGATTAAGATGCTGGACCCTGCAATCTTATGAAAACAATTTCAATATCCCATTAATACATCTCAATAAATGCTTAAATAACAATCTATTCTACTGTTTAAAAAAAAAGCTCAGCAATCTGCAAGACTTCAAACATTTTGTAATGCCATCTGTTATGTCTAGTAAAAGCTCTGTGCAACTGACAAGTGTTTGGTGGGCGGAATCAATGATAATGTGCATCCATTCTTATTCAAGTATGGGCTGAAGAAGTTAAAATCTACCTGTAACTATTCTAGCTACAGCGTCATGACCTACCTGTAGCGCCTCTAGCTTTTGTTTCCACATATACACATAAAAAGGTGTAAAGTATGCTCTGCAACTCTTCTCCTTAGACGAGGTCATGACTCTGAATATCACGGACTAGTCTATCAACTACCATAATCACCCAGACAGCATTTTAACTTTAGATAATGCATCCATTTACGCATCTTGACAAGGAAAATTATCATTTCTTCTTCTTTTTAACACAGTTTGTTAGATAACAGACCAAATACTAAACAATGCTAATAATTTTATATTAAGCAATGACCCCCCCCCCATGCAAATATAACACTCATTAGCTAGGGTTTAGTTAATATCCACTATCTTTCTTATGTGTAAAGTAAATGTGCAAGATAAAAGTACCCCAAAGTCCCCAATTCTCCTTTAGAATGTTGATCAATAAAAATAATAAATTATTCTTCATAAATCTATATGGGTTGAAAGCTGCTGATTACATTTTCATGCATGATATTCCTCATATCTAATTAACAAAGGATGCAGTTATCTAAGAATCTATCAATGAAATATGTTTCTGTATCCAAAAGTCGGTTATATTAATACAATATAAATTTCAATATTCACTTCTTTATACCTTGTTGGAGAAAAAAAGAATGTAATCAAAGCCAGTAATGCTTATAGATTTTAAGTATTTTTTTAAAGTAGGTATTAAAAAAAAAAAAAAAAAAAAAATGCAGTGTGTTACATATTTACTAATGACATGGCTGATTATGGCTCATACCGGAAGATCCACAGTTGCTTGTGAATTTGGTTGTATAGGCAGCCATGCCTCCTCATTCTACCGAGATGAGAACAACAGGACTACGGTGACAAGCAAACCAAGTATAAGAAAAGGAATGGCTAGAGGAATGTGGGATCAAAAAAAGAGAAAAGCTTAAATAAATGGAATGGCTATTGCATAAATAGTCATAAAATCTGGACATTATATTTAAATTCTTACAAGTAAACAATCAACTAGTTTTTGCCTTCCCAACGTTAGATGTGTTTGTAAGAACTGAGTTATAATTTTATAGTAATCAGCAGAAAAAAAAAATAAAATAAACAAATATATATATCAAATCAAATCAAATCATCAACAATATCAAAGAAGATTAGTTTCTGAAACTATGGAAAATATGTTGCATGAATCATGACACCCACACATAATACAATCAGAAAGAATGCGATCTATGGTGAGTTCTTGAGCCTAAAAGCAGCCTTCTCTTCTACTACGGTCCTTTGTCAGGGTGCTGACCATGCAGCTCCACAGATATTTCATAGTCCTTATCTTTCGACTTTTTTTTTTAATGTAATATATCTTCCCCTCATATGAGTAAGAATGTGTCATGTACTCATCCTCTCCCCTCCCCCCACAAAAAAAAGTACAAGAAAAAATATATATACACTATATATGTGTCTTTTCTGAATGCCATGGAGGGAAAAAAAAGTAAAAAAAGAGTAAGACATATGCAAACTGTTTCACTCTTACCTTCAGGAAATTTGACCAAAGCATGAGACAGTACCTGGATCTATGATATACTTTATATGAAGTTTCATGTTAATTCATTATGTATGGGACTAGTAGAGCGCATCAAAGATTAGAAGTTGCTACATCAGTCTTGGCATCTAAAGACTGAAAGCAGAAAGAGAATGGAAGAAGCAGACTGAGACTTTAAAGGCTCATATAAGGACTATGGACAAGGCTTTGCCTCTTTCCCTGAAGGTAAGTATGAATCTGCTCTGCTTTGGCATGAGTCTGACAAAAGGTCTGGAATATGCCCTTTCATTCCATTCACTCACTCACACTCAAACCCACCCCTATGCAAGCATGTCTGTCCAAACATGCCTGCATCCATACACGCACATGCACACTAAAAGCAAGCATATATCTTAACCCCTCCCTTTGTGGAAAATAAATCCCACTTGATATTCTTCTTAAAAAAAAAAAAAAAAAATTGCATATTGCATAAAGTCCACTTAAGTCTTTCTGTAGACCACTTCCTTTTCAAATATTCTTAATCAATTCAGGTGGTGCACAAGGATATCCATCCTGGGATAGTTGACTTCGCAACATTAATGCATCATAAAGCTGGCAAAATATAAGAACAGTAACATAAAACCAAAAGAGAAACAAAAAAAAAGAGAGAAAAAAAAAGGAAAATGAAAGGTAGCAAAAAAGATATTCATTAATTACAGTCTTGCAAATCTAAGGTGCAACAGAACATGTCTTGACAGTTGGTATATAAACATAAAAAAATCTGTCTAATAAGGAAACAGTAAAACAAAACAAAAATCATAATAATGATGACATTACTGTCATTAACAACAATCATAATAGCAATGACAAATATCTAAAAAAAAGAAAAAAAAGAAAAAGAAAAGAAAAAATCATTATCATAATAATCAATAAAAAATAAAAAAATAAATAAATAAAAAAATAAATGAAAAAAAAAATAAATAAATAAATATCAAAAAAAACATTGTACTCACCTGGTGGCTACCGGCAGGAACCACAGTTTCTTGTTGTCACCAAACACTTCCAGAAAATTGTTGTAAGCTCCCAAGCTAAAACCGTCTTTGTCTTGCACCCACGTGTGACTCAGGCGGAAGATTGGAGCACGGAAAGACTCTGTTTGATAAATTAGTTTTTTAATCATTCTATTCAATTGTTAAGCAGCAATCTTAAATCTCTAATACTTGTAACACTTATATTAAACTTTTGAGAAATTATGTAACAACAGCAAACAATAAGACTAAATTACAGTTCTAATAATACACATTTATAAATTGTAGCATTGTCCAATTTTTTTTTGTTTACTGATCAAATATATTATTAGTGAAATGATCAGACACCCATTAAATCCAGCCAAGAAAAGAAGTTAAAATGATGATAAAAAAAAAAAAAAAATAAATAAATAAATAAATAAATGAGCTGCATTGATGGAACATGCAAGTATGTGGCAAAGCTACAGTCATTAATCTTATATGTATTGTCGTAACACACAACTTTCTCTGCTCCTTCTTCTCTTTAACATATACTAATGCCATTTAAAAATAATGATAAAAAATAAAAAATAAAAAATAAAATAAATAAAAAATAAAATAAATATGAATAGGTGGTATCATTTAGTAAAGAAGTAGAACACACCAAAACACGACAGCAATCTTGTGCGCAGAAATCACGAATTACGAATTGTCTGATATTTACTATAATTCAATTTTTAAATATCTTTTTTTACATGAACCTTTTTCAAAGCAATCTTATCAACAATTCTATAACATCCTTGAATCGTCTTACACTAGTCTTTGTTTCATATCTAAATTCATTAATTCTACAGCATTGTTCTACATTACTGTTTGGCCCTTAACCCACACAGGACGGGTGGTACAGCATGTGTACCGCGCATTCAAAAGCCCAGTTGCCGGGCGGCACAGTATTGTGCCAGCCATTCAATTGATTTAGGCCTAATAATTCGAACGCCCCGGCATTTGGACATTCAAGGCTAGAATTCCCCCGTCGGGAATGGGTTAACAATTAACTGTTTAACCCTTCTGAGATGTTCGGCCTGGGCTTGGTATTTTTTTAACAAAAAATAGGGTGCGAAAGTGAACTGACCCCACAAAAAATGCCAGTATCAAAAGGGTTAACAAGAGGACTAAACTTTTACTTCACAATAAACTGTTTTATTTATTATCATTTATTATTCATGGTCTCATGTTTGGGGATAAGAAATCATGGTCTTGGTAATTCATGCAGTATTTGTTTTGAAAATGTTTGAGATTCCCTGACTAAGAATAATGTGAAAAGAGAAAGAGAGAGAAAGTACTAAGGAAAAGAGAGAAGTAGAAGAGAGAAAGACTGAAGGTAAAGGAGAGGAAAAGTAAGACAAGGGGGAAGAAAAAGGAACGAGGGCAAAAGATAACGGGAGCCTACCAAAGTGAATTCCAAAAAGGAACTAGACAGGCAGAGTGAGGAGATGAGAAAGGAATAAAAAGTCAAATGAATGATTCTTACCCAGAGTGGACCTGTTCTTGGAAACAAGGAAGATGTGGTACCCGAACAAGGATACCAGGCTGATAGCAAACATGATGGATACAAAAAAGACAAACAGAATGTGGAACTTTCCCGACACTTCCCCCAACTGATTCTGTTAGAAAAGAAAAGAAAAAAATTAGTCTGGATTAGTTAACTATAAAGGCTTCTACCTCATTAACTAATTATTGACACTATAAAAACAAAAGCACAAGTCACTAGAATATGCATCAGTTAGGTTAAAGTTTCAATTACCTTCCAAGATTTGATGAAGTATTGCAAAGTGGTTGCAGCAATGAAGAGGCAATAAATAAGAGCATAACCCAAAAATAAGACAAAGAATTTGTAGTTTGTGAAGGCAACACAATTATTGACCCAAGGGCAATGATGGTCTAGCTTCAGCACACATTCGCCACACACTGAACAATGGTGACTTCTGTCTGGCTTGATCTGGACACACTTCTCACAGTATCGAATATCTGTAAAAAATAAGTAAAAATAATAATACAAGTCAGAAAAATACATGTGGTTGCAAGATTGAAACTTAACCCATTCATGCCAGGTGACATGATATCATGTCATGGAAATATTTTGCTCCTATCGGATGATGTCCCATCATGTCATGATCTCTCCCTTAGACCATATGTTTTACAGCATTACATATGTACATAATCATATGTAATAATGCAAACAAATACATAAACCTCCCATTATCACCCTGTTGAATCTAGCATGTGAAAAACGCTTAGAGAGGCAAAGTGGCATTGCACTTTCACTGTGCTTGCTTGTTATCTAGCCGGCAGGAGTGGCATTAGGCAAATATAAACCCCAGTGTGAATGGGTTAATAATGTAATTATAAAGATATCAATAATAGAATAAACATACAAATTTGAGAACTCTATATGGTAGAAAGATTGAGACTCTCCCCATTCATGAAAATTAAGAATGTATCTGTAAAGATATACACATTACCTAGCTATAAATTTTGAGAGAAGAAAGGGAAAGAAAATAGTAAAATAAGGGGAAGAGAAGAGAAAGGAATGGAAGAAATGGGTGAGGAAAAGAAGGGAAGGGAGGGAAAGGGGAAGGATGGCAAGAGAGGGAGAAGGGAACAGAGGGAATGGGAGGGAAGATGGAAGGGGAAGAAGGGGATCCCAGGAAAGAGCAAGAATAGGATAATAAAGGAAAGGGGAAAGAAAATGAAGAGGGAGTAGAGATGGTTGTGGAAAAAAAATAGCGAAGACCAACACTATATGTAACAATTACCTCCTGTCATAGTGCGATTGTACACAGGGAGATTATTCTTTTCTGTAAATCTCTCCAATATATCGCGTCTAACTTCGTCACTTTCTGCTGCCTCATACCTCTCTAGTTCAGAAGGTGGTAGTCGGAACTGAGAGGGGGGGAAAAAAGAGAGCCAATAACAATAAGCTTTCATGAACTCAAAAGAGTAAACTTGAAATAGACAGCCTAATGTTGCAATCCAAATACTCTTAACTACATTTAATCAATGAAAGGCAATTATATCAACTACTTCAGTAACATCTGAACTTAAAGGATTTTAGAACATAATAAGAATAATTATGCACATTCCACTCTAGTACTCATAGCATCCCTGGTATTTTCATCATATTCATTTGAAAATCATGTATTTTCATTACCTGTTTGGGTACTCTGCCAATTTCTGTGAAAATTGTCTGCCAGTATGCCCACAGGAAGAGGAACAGCAGAATGTGATAAACAAATAAGTAAAAACCTGAAATGAATGAAGTTATTAAGTAAAGATTTTAAAAGCATCTTACTACATTCTAATATTTGTGCATATGTAATTAATGCAAACATAATAAAATAACTAATAAAATATATATCTTAAAAAAATCTCTCATTATCATTTTTCAAAATGACAATTACCTATTTGGCTAAAAGCAACTTCAATGACATTACAAATATCTAATTTCATATATTATAATAATACTTACTTTTTTCAATGATGCTGTCAATGGAGACTGAAATAAAGTGAGATTGTCAAAATTAGTTACAATTCAAACAGATTGCTAATAAACAAAATATCCTTAGTAATTTTGTTTCAAGGTACATTTACTTGACAAATTGCAAATTCTTTAGTAAAACAAAGCAAAAAAATTACTTAACTTACTAACAAAGAAAACATTAACTTAAGCTTGAAGTGACTTTCAGTTGATCTTGTACACATCCAAGCAAGCACTTTGCAGTTTGAAATACTATAAACTAACAAGATTATAACACCAACAGTAAAATGTAAATTCCCTATTCCTCTATTGCATGGGCAAAGATGACCTGAGGAACATAATACTCACATAAATTCAGCTGGATGACATAGGCATAGTAAGACCATACCACTACTGTTACAATAAATAAGACTGGCAACCACTTGGCAGCCTTGAAGCAAAGTCTGCAAGGCCCAGACATTGAAGAAAACTTAGGTGCCATTGCTACTGACATCTCATGGGGGGGGTTGCAGTTTGGGAAAAATCTGGAAGAGTCCAAAGTTATCACAATTAATTCAGTTCCTGGGTAATGTTTTATATACATATACATATATATATATATATATATATATATATATAGAGAGAGAGAGAGAGAGAGAGAGAGAGAGAGAGAGAGAGAGAGAGAGAGAGAGAGAGAGAGATACATAAAAATAATGCATCAAGA
>BOPN01000531.1:382301-384801 GCA_017312705.2 Penaeus japonicus | reverse complement strand
CCCAGATAATGGCATGAATTAACACAAGGTCAGCTGCAACTTGTTATATAGAGTGCAATCTTACAAGACAGTTAACCAATTGACAGCGGATGGCATGATTTGCTGCCAAGGCAGAGCCGGTTGTAGGCGCGGATGACACCGTGACAAACAATGTAAACCCACCATCTTACAGTACATTTTATCAAAACCGCGACCAATGGGTTAAGAGAAAATGCCTGATCATACACTTTAACTTTAAACAGACCAAGGCACACTAAAAAAAAAAGTTCATGGTATCAAGATGCAATCTTGGGATAACTCTCTGTATGGCATGAGTCTTAACCCTTTAACAAATGCATGTACTCACACATACACACATACACAGATACACATATAATCATTCACTCTCACTCATTCACCACTAGTTTACCCCAAAACATGCAGATCTACTAAATGAAGTTAACCCTCTCTGGACGGGTGGTACACCACGGGTACCGCGCATTCAAGGCCCGTTCGCAGGGTGCCGTCATACGGCGTCGATCATTTAATTGATTTAGGCCTAGGCGTTTGAGAGCCCCGGCATTGCAACTTGCAAGGCTGGAATGCCCCCAGCATGAATGGGTTAAGGGAAGTTTTTGGATTGATAGGCTAGGTTTGACTGGAACAGTGGAATATTAAACTATGCAAATGAAATCAGACTGCTAGTTTCTTGTCAGCAATTGTTCACAAAAGTTAATGAGGATTTTTTTTTTTTTTCTTAATATTCCCTATTTTTGATTCCTGCAAAATACAAACCTCTATGCATGTACAGTATATACTATTCTTACCAAAGTTTGACAGTCAATTTTGATAAAATATGAAAGTACTGTTAAAATCATCAAATAGAAAAACTTTTAGTAAAAAAGAAGAAAAAAAAAAAAGATCAATGAATTCTATGACATATTCCTTACATGACTTAGTTGTTACAAACTGAAACTGGAAATGTTATTTAATCGTATAAGATGTGTCAAACAATTGCCACAGGCTCTGTAACTTTTGCACTTTGGTATAGGCCAACAAACTTCCATCACATATATTCTAGCAAGATAAAGCTTGAATTGCCTAACTATTTGATAAAAAATCCCCAGGTAGATTTATAAGTGGCCACATAATGGTTTTGATCACACTAATTCCTGTTTACTAATTTCCTAAGTCAGTCACTTAGGTTTATATTTACTAGTAATCAAAAATCAAATAACTTTTAAGAGTATCTTTACTCTGAATTTGTAATATTTAAGCCCTAAATAAAATTGTATTCCTTTTCATCAATCCACTGATTCCATACACTGTTTATATTGTACTATATGTATCTTAAATACTCTAATAATACCAGTAATTGATATGACCAATAGGCAACAAGCAGACACTAGTGGTAATTTGGTGTTTAATAGTAATTTCACTGGATTCTTCATTTCTCAGCAAAATAATTAAATTTTCATAATACTAAAGTATTTAGACGCAGCGGCACAATAATCAAGAACTCCTTTTTCTATGGGCCGTAAACTACGACAGAACTAGTGGGTCACACTACAAAAATTTCAGTACCTACTCTCTAAGCATTCCTTCCCACTCTCTTCATGCCCTGCCACTCTCTCCCTCCCCTCCTCCCCCCCAAGTCTTCTCACATACTTGCAGGCTCTGCTCCCTCTCTTGAAAGCTCTGCCACAGAGAGTGCCTTACTTCAGCTGTTCTGAATTCCACTGTAACCGGGCTCCGACTCATTTTCTACAGACGTAATCTGTGATGCGTAGATGGCAAATACACAAAATAAGTCGTGAAAGTACTTGGGAGACTATCAAGTAAAATTCAAAATTATATGAATTAAATCCCACAGAGCAATGGCATTTTCTGCCAATTTCTGCCAAGGATCAAAACAAAGACTCCCCAATGCCATTTCCAATCCACAGAAAAATACAGTGAATAACTGCTTTCCTATTCTTCCAATTCCCCCGTTTCTGCCTGACCCCGAAAGTGTCTGGTCACAAGAACTCAAAAGCCAACCAGGACACCAACACTTCATACTCACAACTTCCGAGCCTCTTCAGCAAAAAAAACAAACAAACTCTAAGAGTCCTTTATCAAGCGTATCTCCGCCATCACTTTACAAGCGCCCTCCGAGCCCATACTCGTCCAGGCATTGCACAACGGAACTAAAACACAGCGTGCCACTTACTTCGTACCCTTTCCCCGAGTATTAGTAAGAACACTTATCACCATAAGCGCGGCGTGCGGCCCTTTCTCACTCTGCCGCCATTTAGCTCCTCTTTCTCTCTACACCCTTGTATCTTACCCGAGCCGGGGTTAGTGCTATCTCAAAGTCTAACTTCAGCGTCGGCTACAAATTTCCACATTTCCGGAAACAAGTTGTCAAATGATAAGACAAAAACAATTCTAAATATAGATAACTGGCCTCGGCGTCCGCAATAGGATTCAGGCTCTTTGCGGCGCGGTTCAATCCTCTATTGTCTCTACCCGAAGCTGT
>BOPN01000531.1:369801-379801 GCA_017312705.2 Penaeus japonicus | reverse complement strand
CATTATTGTTATCATCATTATTATTGTTGCCATTATTATTATTTAATTATTTTCATAATCAATTGGTAGTTTTGGGGGGAGAAGGAACGTGCCCAGATGACACTCTCGTAGATCTGCTATTGAATGCATGTAACATTATTCTCAATTCAAACAATTTTAAATATACTGAACCGCATTTACAATGACATGACAGTTTGGCCTTCAGCTCACAATAGCCATAGAAATCCTATTTTCGTAGGGCAGCTGGGGGTGCGGGGATGAGGGAGATAAGGGGGGGGCATCTTTGACACTAGCGGATCCCCAACTTAAATAATAATGGAATGGCAAATTGTGATATTTACTGATGTTGTAAGTCCAAAACTTGATCGAAAACTTGAATAGATTTAACAAGCATTCTAGGTGGCTATGCATGCGATTTATAACTGCTTTTACGCCAATTGGTTAGAGTAAATTTCTAAATTTCAAATTGTTACAGTATTTGTTTGCTGCATGTATTGCATGTATTATCTCGTCTATTACGAGATTATTCACGACTGTAAACTGTTTAACTCTCATTTCAAGACAAAGACAAAGCTATGAGACACTTAATGTTTGTGATTCAATCTTCCTCTCTCCTTCCGTCTTTTGTCATGAAAATAATCTCTCAGATGGTTTCTTCATTCCAGTTGTTATCTGTGTTCCACATCATCATTTTCTTGCAATCTATCATTCTATGAATCTCTGGTGTTACCATTCCTTCTTTTGTGTGTGGAATCCCAATTTCACATTCAGTTTGCTTACCTATGCGTGTTCATAGTTTAAAATATTTGGACTTTCTCTCTTTGGTTAACAGCACAACAAATGCCTGAAATTTAGCACTCTTAGAAACAACAGGAAAATATTGAAACTACTAACATTCTTGAAAAGCGTAATCTGCCATGGCATTTTTATACAGCTCTTACTTAGAATTTAGAAAAGTTTCTTTTCTTATTTTGTGGTAATTATGGTAAATCAGATGCAAAAATACAATTCCTTTTCCAGGTCTTTATAATCCACTTGGTGAACAACCTCGAGTGAACGGCCAGCTTGTTCCTGGATATGATCAATATTTTTGTTATTACAATATAAATACCTCAGTGATAATTATATTGAGGAGACATTGGTAATGATAAAAATTACATTATTCTTATAACTGATATTATTGATTATGCAAATTGTAACAACAGACAAATATTAGGAAGTGCAAAGTACTATTCGGGTTGTTGGTAGAAAACTTTCTCGCCACCTTCTTCTACCTGATTGCTTTGCTCGTGTACTGTACAGTTTCCTCCCCTTCCAAATTCTCAACTCAACCATGTGAACCGATTGACTCTTGTATCAGAAACACATGTCAACACGAGGAGGTATGTGTTACAGGTACAGAAGTCGAAACTGGGGGTGAGCACACTGACAACGCTAAGTGGTAAACTAGGAGGTTAGCAAACTGTGCAATATACATGCATGGATGTGTCAAGAGGTGATTGAACGCAATATTTCCAAGAATAATTTAAAGGGGAAAGAACTAATTTATGGTTTCAGTCTTCTTTCTATTATGGTGAGAGCTTTACTTGGAGATGCTTGTGTTTCATACGTTATCCAACAAGATATATTACCTCACCCGAAAGGATTTTAGGATTAAACACATTTAGTACCCTTAGGGAGAGACTATACAAATTCAAATATATCGCACACAATGTAGCAAGGGAGACAAATCCAATCACCGTGAATAAAAAAATAAAAAAATGATTCCTAGGATGAACGACCACCGAGCGGACATTTTCTTAACCAAAATGGAACTTCCAACGGATAAGACACGGCACCTTATTGAATGCAAACCATAATTAATAAAAAAAAGACTCCATATTCTAATTCATGAGACCTGGAAAGTTAATTACACTTGAAACAAAATTTGTGAAGGCTTGAAAAGTCCAAGTAGGTTTCATTTGTGAAGTTTTAAATGCTCATTTATAGTCTTCACGACAATTGTCTCAATAAACTTCATTCGCCAGCAAAAACAGTAAAATTAATATGATAATGCTGATGATAATAATGATAATAATTACGAAATGATGTGATGATGACCACAATGATAATAACAACAACAACAATAATAATAATGATAATATCAATAACTATAAACAAGACAGTAATTCTAAACTATAAAAAAAAACTAACTAGCTGTTATATATTCACGTAGAAGTATTAAAAAAACATACTCAAGTCCTTTAAGTACCTTTCCTTATAAAAAAACAAATAACGTTTTAAACAAATCTTATTAATGAGAACTTTTGCGCCTTGGCAACGAGTTGTTACCAGGAGGTGCGTGACTTGGCTGTGATCTTCGGTAGCGGTTTCGAGTCACGTCGGCGACCGTTCGTAGTCACATGATGTGTGTCCCCTAAGAGACTATATACACCACGTGACTGCCTCATCTTTTTTTTTTCTTTTTTTTTTATAACCTTGTCGCTAAGATATACCGGTCGTCAGTGCGCTAATGGTGATGACATTAATAAAGATGTCGATAAAGTAAATCGTAACTAATTTAAAGATGGATGTTGGGAGGAAGACTAACCTCTCGTATTTATTTTGCAGTTATAAGTTCACGAAAAAATTCAACGTTGTTGTTGTCCAATCAAAAGTTTAAAGATTTATACATATATATATATGGTTACTGAATATCTGGTCATCCAAAAGTCTAAGTTTAATTTAAGACCACTCATTCAAAGAAATAGCTTGAGTATATATATATATATATATATATATATATATATATATATATATATATATATATATATATATATATTTATATATATATGTATATATATATATATATACATATATATATATATATATATATATATATATATATATATATATATATATATCACACACACACACACACACACACACACACACACACACACACACACACACACACACACACACACACACACACACACACACACACACACACACACACCATTCTTCATGCGAAATCTGACGAATAAATTTCTCATTCTATTTTTAGGTATGAAATATTAAAACAAACGAATTTAAAACATTCCTTATATCTTACACCTGGCAAATTTTCTCTGAAGCTTATATATCGACTGACTTGAAACTGTTTTCGCATTCACTGTATCATTTGTACTAGTGCTTTTTTTGGAATGCAGAACCATTTGATGTGTACATGGGATTTTGATGAATATTCCTAGGGTGAGAAATGAAAATGGGGTAATTGGTCCCACATGAGGATAAGCCAGATAGACCTTACATTGTCAACATATTTTACATATAAGCAGATATTTTCGTATTCTGATACGTACCTGTCATACTTATATTTCTACAACATGCCCTCTTAATATTTTCAGTACCCCAAATTATTGCCTTGGTTACATCCGTTGTCATATTGCAGTTTGTCATGACTTTGTCCATTACAATTTACTCCTTTTCTTACATACAGAAAAGAGAACTCGACTGATATTATTATTTACAGGGGAAATTATCTTCAAACGGTCATGTAGAGAAACTAATGCTTCTGTTGGTGGGATCGAGTAGTACCTATATATGTATTTACAGAGGTGTTGTTAGCGTTCATTTCCCTCCTCGTGTGGTTTTAATAAGGTCCAGCCAAAGGTTATTTCATAGTTTAGGACCTGTCACTTTGGAATTAAAATCTTTGGTCAAGCGTAATCTTGGCACTTTTCTGTGCCATCTAGTTTAATATCTTTGACTTATTTTCAAATATTTTTTTTTTCTATTTGAATTACATGATGTACAAAGTCCTAGTTACAGCATACTTAATGGAATGTTCATACTTGGTGGTGAATTCAATATATTAATCCAGATTTGTATGATGTCTGGGTCGACATCATGCATCATATTACTTTGTGACAAAAAGAGTAGTTAATCTTTTCATTCCTTCAGTTGGCCCAGTTTGGGTTACTGGCCTTGAATAAGTTGTAATTATATCTCAAAGCTGTTTTAAAAGTTGCAGTCCGAGTTAAATCGAAATAGGTATGAAGTGAAGAACAAAACTTTGAAACCCAGATTTTCTCTTCATACATGAAAATGAAATCTGCAATTGTTTCAGAATAATTGCCTTACCTTTCAATTTTTGTATAGTAGTTTCTTTCAAGTAGGTATGCAGGCATTGGGTATTCTTGCTTCAGTAATTTATTTAAAAATACTTCGAAGGTTGCAAAAATCAGCTTTTGGTTGAAATATTTATTAATGCAGGACAATGAACTGTTTAACAGAAAATCCATATCATTACACTGAAATTATACATCACTTGGTCACTATAGACAAATGTGAAATAATTCTTTACCTCTTCATCCAAGCATTTTTTTATCAATACATTAAATCAGATCATTTCAAACCATGAGAAAATGACTTATACTTAACAAGTATTTTCTTTTGATAAGATACAATAGAACATCATATATGATGCATAGGCTATTTTGGGCAAGTATTTTCTTCTGATAAGGTACAATAGGACATTATAAATGATTCATAGCCTACATTGGGCCAATATGTACATATCTGTTATATACTATGAAATCCCTGATATGGATATTAGGAAATAAACTCTAAATTTTAAGTACTGCAAAATAGTTAATATCTTTCAGAAAATCTTACTCTCTAAAACCTGTTACAGATTACAATTTTTCGTGAATATGAACAATATTTTAAAAGTAATTTATGTTGATTATAAAGTATTTGTATAAAACTACCTGAAGAGACAAAAACAGCATAACACAATCCCAAATTAAGATTACTGGAATTTTGTATTCATTTATACTTTAACTTAATTCAATTTTAATCATTAATATGTAATTCAATTTTAATCATAAATATGTAATCATAAAGAAAGAAGAAAAAGGAGATATGAATTGGTCAGCGTGCTTGAGGATGCTTGAGCAAGTCCTTATTTTCTTGTTTACGTTGAATGTGCTACAGAGAAACAATTACCATCACTTACTTCTTCCCAGTACAGTAATTTTGAGAAATGTCTATGATCTTGTAGGTGTTTAATTTTTTTCATTATTGTAATATGTATTTCTCAGCTTACACAGATACAAAGACACTGCTTACAGGAAATGAAAATCACAAGGTCTGATTTCCTATCCAACATGTATATTCTTAATAATAATATAATCTTTACAAGAAGAAAGAATGAATGAATTATACGATCAAAATCTTAATAACCCTATGACGACAGTGCGTCACACCCGTGTAACACAACTAAATGCCTGATGACGGGGCGACACACCAGTGTGACGTTCCTGATGCAATAATGCATAAACCCGGCGTCAGGGGTTTCCACTTATCGCCGGGCCTGACGGAATGGGTTAATGCACATTGCTGCTCATTTTTTTTGTTTTAGCTTACAATGATGAAGAAACTGGCAAATATCAAATCTAATTCACATGGTCTTATTTCCTGTACAACAAGTATATTCTTAACAATGATTAAAAGAACACTGCGTTCACCCTCATACTTAATTCTGGATATGTCTTTAAAATAATATCAGTCTGTACTGGCCAGGTTTTGAACCTAAACTGCTTGTATGCTGCTACAATATTTATCAGCATTCAATCATTAAAATCTTAATTAATGCATGTCTATGAAAAAAAGGACAATATATTATTTGCACAACACAAACACAACACAAATCAGCAAATACAGGTACCATTTCCCTGTTATAACTATAATAACAAACAACCACAATACAAAAGTAATACCATTTAAGAAGACTCGAGGCCTTTCCTGAGTTTGGCAATACTTTGCAGGACGACTTGTTTAAGCTTTAGATTATTTACAATTCTTATATACCTTTCTCTTAATAAAATATAGCAAACCTTAGAATATCTATAATTTTACTATTGCGAAATCACAAGTGTTACACAGCCAACTTTCCACTGCTTAACCAAAATTTTATTTCACACATTTCATATAAATTGTGAATTGATTTGGCTTGCAAGCAGTACTGTAGTTGATTATATTAGAATGCATATTATGTTCATAGATTCATAACTACTACTTGTTTGTGACTACATATGAGGCATGTCAATGCTACTTTTCCCATTACACGGACAGTTTATCCATGTTATCCTTATTTCGTTGATTTCACTTCATCTGACTGTTTTTGTCCCAGCAGCGTCTCCTTGTCATCGTTGACGAAATCTTCATCTAGTAACTCTCCTTCTTCCTCATCACTTTCTTCTTTCTCCAGAGTCTCCAATTCAGCATCAGGCGACTCTGTGTCTTCCCTTAACATTTGTTCTTCATCTCCAGCTGGAATCTCTTCTTTCACCTTAGGGCTCTCTTTCAATACAGTTTTCTCTTGCACTTGAATGTCTTCCACCAGAACTGCTTCTTCCTCTACCATCACTGCTTCTGAATCTTGCCCTTCTACAAAGCCATTGTCATCCTCCTGAGTTGACATTCTAGGCACTCCCTCCCCAACAAGAGCCATAGACACATCCCACAGTTTGGCAGCAGTGTCAGGATCTTCTGCAACTGGTTCCAACTTGTCAATTCTGCACTCGCGTAAAAATCCCCATTCAACACCATCCAGTTCCTCTGACACAGTGCAGTGGATGGAAGTTTGGGCTCCCTGAGAAGAAAAATTATTATAATGAGTATTGATACACTGTACAGCATTTATTTAATACACACACATACACATACACACACACACACACACACACACACACACATGTACACATTTTCAGAAAATGCTTATAATCATAATTAGGTGACTACTACCCTAAACTTGCACACATATGCATCATCAATAGATTCAGAACTATCACTAAACTTAAGGGGAGAGAATAAAAATAATGTGTAGGATGTTTACATCTATCTGGAAAAACAAATAAATACAGGTATGTCAATATATATTATAAATATTTTTTTTTCTTAAAGATTCAATGGACACAAAGACACACACACACACACATGTACACACACAAATACATGACTATGGGTTCTGACAGCCAAAGAATGAATCCTTTGGCAACACTAACTTACTTGCATTACTACAATTACAATACATTTAATTCATAGAGTATGGAATACCCTGCCTTATGAATTCTATGTTGAGATGAGGGTCTGCTACAATAGCTATATCAAATGTACTTTGTCAAGCCATACTCTTCATTCTTTGACAAAGCCTTACCTGTTTAGCATTCCTCATGAATAGGAGAGCAATAGGAGCAAAACACAGCTTTTTGAACCAACTGAACTGAGGGGAACTATATCTCATGAGCCCAGTGTAAACAAAGCCAGGACACAAAACAAATACTCCAGTTCCTGTGCCTGTAAAGTAGAAAATAGATACATAGATGTAGATATCTCAACTATGTAAATAATCAATAAAATAATCATAAATATATACAGAAAAGTATCTAATTCCTGACATAAAAGTAAATAATCAATAAAATAATCATAAATTTATAAACAAAAGTATCCAATTCCTAACATAAATAGTTTCACTACAAGAAAGACAAGTATGTCATTTAATAAAGAGAAATTCACATAAAAACTGACAAAAAACTAGTAACAATAGTTACCTTGAAGTCTCTTAGCCAGTTCTTGGCCATGGAAGATGTTGGCTAGTTTTGAATTACAGTAAAGGGGATTCATTCTTGCTTTCTTATTCCAGCCTTTATCTGCATCTAGATTATCAAAATCAATCTGGCCACTTTTGTAGAGCATTGATGACACATTCACAATTCTGTAAAGTTTGTGTTGGGTCACCATTTTTAATCTCTAATTTTCTTATTACTGGTATTTAAAACAACAAAGAGATATTCATCTTCTGAAGTTAACAATCTCTGAATATCTTTACTATAATATAAATCCCCTTCTACAAAGTTTCCTAAGAACATACTGAAAACATATATTTCTATTCCACTTTCACTAATATTTCTCTTCTACTTAGCGATCTCCAACATTCAAAGAGGTTTCTTATATTTTAAGGAGGTAAATTTACAAATACTGCTCAAAAGAACGGCAACAATCAAACATAACTTAAGCCGACCCCAAGAACAAAGTTAATAGACACCAACCGAGAACTGGGCGTGCGCTGAATATGATGGAAGAGCAGATGGGTCAGAAGAAAGTGGCCCAAGTGGTTTACACCAAAGTGAACTTCAAAGCCATCTTTGGTCTTTCTTCGCTCTTCTGGGGGGATAAACACTCCAGCATTGTTTATAAGGACGTCGAGTTTATTAAACTTCTCAATGAAGTTCGATGCGAACGTTCGAACTGATGCCAAATCACCTAGGTCAAGGTCCATAACAATCTGTGATGAATATCAGAAGTGAAATAACTTTAAAATCATTCATGGAATAACGAACAGAGTTTCTTATATCTATCTATCTATCCAGCCACATATACATGTACTTATATATATGTGGGTAACATGAATTAAATTATACACCATCATCATTTATTTAAGTCACTATTCTAGAGATATATATAAAAAAAATGTTGTTGTATTTTTAAAATGAGCCTAATATCAACAACTAAGCTTATAGGAGAGGAAAGATGCCTGTTGGTTCCACCATGAACACATCCAACCTAAAACAAGTCTTGAGTTTAGTCCGTTTTGTCACTGACAAACTGACCATGAAACAGGTGGTACTGGTTTACATGGTATCAGCAGCAGGTGGAAACCTGACTTGACCTATGGGTCAATAGGTAAACAAGATCTAAAAACAATCATATCCATTACAATGAATACCTTAAGTTAACTTAAGGTAAATCATAAAACTTTAAAGACTGACAAATAAAAGCAATGATAAACTATTAAAGTAAGCCTTCTACAGTGAACAGTACTTATCTGAAATATATCTGAAAACAGTAAACTAAAGCAAACACTATATCACAGGGGATGAATACTGTATTGTGCAAGAACTATCCCTCATGGGGATAGGGAGAATAAAAACTTAAATATACATCTTACAAAATATCCATGTTAATGTTAGGCAGTGCAAAATAAAATGAATTACCATAATGAGTGCATAACTTGGCAACTGTATTTGTCCGGAAAAATTCTATAATATAAAAAATAATTAAATTTAATTGTTTTCATTCTTCTTGAGTGTGTGTATTAGTATTGCATTTATTGAGACCAGGTTTATAGGGATTCCTATATAAAGTGGGGTACATGTGGATGTTTTATTCTGACATTATTTTATAATTTACATGTTCATTTTGTTATGAATAACTTCCGATTTCAAATATAAACAATCAGAAAGAAAAAAAAATGCAAACACATGTTTTTGTCTTCTAGATATTACATTCTTTTTATTTGTATGTGTGTTTGGGAGGGATATTTTTTTCAGATTTTTCTTTCAGGGCAATCTGCTGAAAAATACATCAGAGAAAATAAGCAGCTGCCATAAAAAACAACAACTATATTTCTTACTAAATATGACTTAATATGAATATCTACTTACTATTCTAATAAATGTTTTAAAAATAAGAAATTAAATATAAAGAATTTTCTTACTCTTCCTAAGCTTAAGAACACTTCATCAAACTTTATGATCTGGTTTAAAAGCCTAAAAATGGTTTGTAGGATAAGTAGATGCAAACTGCTTTGACTGGATCTTTTCATCTTTTTAACTAAATTATTTTTTCTGTCTAACAGATTTACAGATAATACCATAACTTGACATTATCTACTCCCACTATCTACTTCTGCCCAATTACCTTAGTCCTTCCCTCAACTATGCCATACTGTTTTGTATCTCCTACTTACATATATTGTCTTTCTTTTAAATCAATATACCAGAAATAATCATACATACCCACTGAAACTGTAACAAGATCTATTTACTAAATATAAAAAGGTAAATGATTCTCAATATTGCTACCAGAAAAATCTGTTGGTGGTAAACCTACAAAGAACCTATACCCTTGACCATACATCAACTGATCTCTCAATGTATCATATGAAATAAGG
>BOPN01000531.1:352301-362301 GCA_017312705.2 Penaeus japonicus | reverse complement strand
AACACATGCATGGGCTTAAATGTTCACACACTCACATACTCACATACATACGTACTGATAACAAGTATGCGTGTATGTATGTGATTGTGCGCACGTGTTTATATGTGTGTTTATGTGTGTGGATATTTCTTGACTACAAAATATAAAATGTTTACTAAATATGTGATTTCATGCAGCTTTAGTTTTTCTAGCTGCACGTGTCCATTTTGATATGGTATATGAATTTATTCTATCTTATTTGTAGCTTCAAGTGTTCTTCATAATGTATTCTTTCATCAACTGGGTTCAAGTTTATTTTCGAGATTGCAACACATTTGAACAAAAAAATAATAGCATTTCGAGGTTGATCAAAATACAGTAGTTATGAAAAGGTGGCTACTATTGCCATGTTTTATACTGACAACACAATAAAATGATATCACAGAAAGAACCTCTGCCTTCAGTTGCCATTATGAGGTCAATAAGGAAATATTCGATATAAGGCAAGTGTTGACTGAGGCATCTTGTGGGTTAAAGGGTCCGTAATGACATCACTCTCCCTGGGTCTACACTAGCATGTACTGACAATATAATTCAATTTTTAGAAATTACGGTTACGTATGATATCATTTGAATAAACAGGAGATACAGTCACATAAATTCGCAACGTGTAATAGTGGAAACATTATGAACTATTGCTTTATATTTTTGTTTTTAGAGAATTATGGTTATAAAAGTTGTTTTTTTTTCATTACATTCTTAGTTTCACTCAGTGTGCGAAGGGTATGGCTGGAAATACAACAGATCTCTTTAAGAATTTTATTAAAACATAACCATAGCTGTAATGTTACCGAGAATGGTAATAATACAAAAGAAATATTCATTTCAGTGGAGAAGAACACTTATGGATTAAAGAACCAAAACAAAAAAAGATCATTGTTCATAACAAAAACTTTAGATGCGTAACCCCTCAGGGCGTTGGGTGGGAGCAAAGTCTGCGTGAATGCAGAGACAAGCAAGAATACGAACAAAACCTTATTACGTAAAGCAAGTAGATTAGCACCTAATTGACCCGGAAACCTAAGGTGTTGCAGGTGGGATGTGAGATACTTGACACATCAACTCGTAATGTGCAGGTGGGATTGCAAAAAAAAAAAAGGTAAATGACGCTGGGATAAAGAGAATTGCAGGTGGGATACAATTAAAGATCATAATCTGATTCCTTTCATAAGGGAATAAATAGCGCTTGGCTGTCTGATATCTATATGGCTGACTGCGCCACGGGTCTCTCTATCACGTTCCATATACCACATGGATATGGGGGATTTTGTGATAAGACCATTTAAATGCAGGAAATTGGACAGCCACGCATCGGTGAAAACACTTTCGAACAAAAACATTCAGTGCAAATGGACACTGGGACATCACATAAAAATTGCCTTTGAGGGACCTATTCATTGCTAACGAGAAGGATGTAGCAGTTTCATATATAGCTAAGCGTAAGTGCAAATTATCTAAGCGTGATCTGAGAGAGAAACGAGTCATTGGATACATTCTAGGAAGAAACAACGAGCGTAAGAAGCTACACAAGCTTTGCCGTTGTTTTCAATCAGAGGTAATCTATGAGAGAGAATATGTGTTGTTCAAATCTTACTCTCTTATCTCTTTTTGCACTTTCCACAAAGCGGCGGAACTGCTTAAGGGATAAAGGAGAAGGGGGTTAGTAATATGAAGAGATTCAGATGAAAACGCGAAGGGGAAAAAAAAATACTCACGGTAGAAAAAATAAAAGTTGATCTACACGACAAAATGTTTCTTACGAAGTATCAGCACCTTCAGATTTTTTTTGTTCGTGTTTTACTCATGCTCTGAACATATGGAAGCTTAGCACCGAGGTTGTCAGAAAAGAATTTCTTGGGTAACGTAATTACCCTCGTTCATGGGTGTCCAAGTGAAACCAAAACAAATGTAAACACTTTGCATCCTAATGCTTCAAAGTTCTTTTTAATTATCGATGTTTTAAACTATTTGCTCTTTTTTTTACATTTGTCCAGGCAGTTACGAACCTTGTGCCCCGATATCTGTGATACACTAGCCTTGTGTCCTTATACCATTCTAGTTAAGTGGAATATTGTATGCTAGTCTCGTATCCTAGTTCACGTGAACTAGTCCTTGCCCATGTGATGCACACTTTTACCGAGATGCTTGCGATATACTAGTTTTTAATCATTATTTTTATTTCTCGCAAGTTACAGTCTTGTGTTTGAACGCTTGCGACATCAATGTGCATAGGCTACAATTGTTGATTTCACTAGTTCGTCATTAAGCAACGTGCAGTCATGCATCAACACAAACGGTGTAGTAGAAAGACTAGCATGATGAGTTTCTATGAGCAACATTCCATGTGTTATACTGTTGCCTCTCGTTCCTTGCACAAGTCCGATACACCACACACATATATTTACCCACCCCCGTACACACACACACGCCCCAAATCATACGCACGCACAGGCATACACATACACCCACACCCATAATGCACGACTGGGGAATAATTGATACATCACCATCTTATTAACGGTTGGTGGCATATCACAGGTGAGGCAAAGAAACAAGGTAAAACTCACATAGGCAGCACGGACATGGCAGTGCTGTCGTTTTCAATATATCAACGTGGGTCGGAATTCAACAAAACACATTGTATTTGAAAGTACCACATAACTGGGAAGAAGAAGAAGAGAAAAAAAAAACAGACCCCGACATCAGTAAAACTTCAATTATAGCACAAGTAAGAACTCAATAATAAAAAGGTAGATAAGGTATAAACATAACATAAATGAAACACAACAAAACACAGGCCAAATACAACATAGCACGAGTAGATAACTCAAAACAACCCCTGCTTAATTAAGAATCAGAAGGACGTTGTCTAAGCACGAGTCATACAGCGGAGCTCCCTAAGTTCTAGAAAGGTCTGTTACTCGGACAAACCGCTCATTCACAGTCGATTTAGAGTATTTCATTCACATGCATCACACCAATAACAGGTATTACGTATTTTCTTATAAAGCAAGATTCGACCAGCAACAAAATAACGATCATCAATACTAAAGCCTTAAACGTGGCTTCCATAATGGTAACTAGACAGCACAATATGGATATGACGTCATTGTAACAAAAATATATAATGCATTTCTCTAATCTGACCACCGACGAGATAATCTAGAAAACAAACTTCACAATTATACAAGTGTAACATCTTTAGGGAATGTGTGTATTGCAAGAGTTTTGATATTTTCAGCCTCTGTCATCTCTGGTGACATGCATTGCACACATGTCAGATTGGCACAGTTTATCACATCACTAGAGTTTGGCACATATGCAAGGCTTTCGTGGCCGCGGAGATCTCAAGAGTCTATTTTGGTTCTGTCCGTTTCTCAGAATCCGCTGCGGCCGGCGCTCCTTGTTCGGATGTCCTTGGTTTTATCTTCGACCTCCCTTCCTGCCTCACATTGAAACTTCTTTTACATCACAATGTAGTCTTTGTAGCCTTTAAGAGCTTTGAGACTCTTCTTGAGCTGCTTGACTAGGTCCATAGGCTGGATAAGGATGGAGATATCTCGCCCGACCGCGTTCAGACGATCAGCTATCTCCATATGCTGTGAAGGCCAAATTGCAGTTCATTATTTTCTCGCATATTTATTTATAGAAGGTCTGTCTGATTATATCACTCTCTAGCATCTAAGAGATATTTCTCACAATCTGACTTAACTGACCACTGAGGTGAAGTTTGACGTCATTACTTACAACAGATTCAACGTGATTACCTTAAAGAAGAGATTTAATGGTCTGTGATTGATTTCGGTGAGAACCCACGAGCAGAAGGACGTGCCGTCAACCGTCTGAGATTTCGGGGGAACACCATGCTGTGCAGCCAGTCCGCCGGGAACGATCTGTGTGGCGACAATGCAACATATGTATAAATGTAATGATATTTTCGTTTTTTTTCGTTAAAGTAGGTTAATAAAGTGAAGCAGGAAAGGGCGAGAAGAAATGAGAACACAGAGGATGAAGTGATAGGAAGACGAAACGAGGATGTGTGTGGTTCGCATTTAATAAAATTAGATTTAGAATTTAGTTGAATACGAATTAGAACATAATTAAATGAGATAAGAAAGTATAAAACACAAGAAGCACACAAGTGGAAAAGACGTGAATGACGATTTCATAGTTCAATTGAACATGAAAACGATTTGATTATAGCTCCATCTGTGTAGTAGGAAAGCCTCGTATTAAATAAGATGAACAAAGCAACACCGAAAGGCAAGAGGGAGGGCTTTACCTCACGTATCTCAGCAGTATTTCCTTCTCGGATGACGCCCAGAGCCTGGCCCTCCGTCTCCCTCTTCAGGGCGAACACCCTGCCGTGGGGGACTCGTCTAATGATGAACTCCACCTGCCAACACACGTCAACAATCAGCGAGGAACACAAAGAGGAAATTCATACCATCATGTGACACACCATGGGAGTTGTTTAGGAATGCCTGAACATCTAACGATCGAAAGGAAACAGATTCAAGGACTTGCCATCATGGTAGGTTCGTTTTTGATAAGGTTGTGGGCTTCTTGCGCGCTGTTGACCTGGACGCCGCAAACGCTCATGAGGCGGTCACCGATGTGGAATGTGTTATGGAGGTACGGGTGTTCTCTTTGCTTCCATCCCGCCACGTACACCTGTAAGGGGCGAGAGAAGGAGAGAAATCTGAGTCACAGGAATGCCAGTTTCATATCCCGCTGAATGCGCAAGAGATATTCCCATTGCTAAAGGCGAAGGCACGAGAGGTGAGTTCGTGAGAGATCGCACGAACGTCGGAATACTCACATGGTTGAATACATTAACAAACGCAATGGAATTCATGCAGTCCTTCTTGCGCAGCGTGAGTCTGACGCCGGCCTGGTGTGCAATCTCGCGCTGCAACCTGATCACCTGCTGTTCACGAAGGCTCATCAAACGCCCGTCCTGGCCCACTTGGTACTGCTGTTGCTGTGGAGGCAGGTGGGTAGGTCACACGGGTGCGTTTATTCAGTGTGTTGGGCTCAGTTATTCATGCTGTGTTAGTCGGGTGTGGATATTCAGTGGGCTCGACTCTGGTAATATTATTCAGGTGGCATCACGTGGATAGTGTTATTCAGAATGTTTTACTAGATGGACGGCACTCGTGCAGTAATATTGCTTTCATGGTAATAGCAGGTCTAGCATGTTCAATGATTCAGTTAGCAGTGGTGGTTACTTTAGAACAAAAGCGAAAATAGAAAGATACTGAATAAAGAGTTGTCTAATAGGTTTCACATTTAAGTTTAAAGGTTTGAGCATTCTGATTCTATATGAATAAATTATTTATCCTGGCCGCACTGACGTACTTAATTTACTATATCAAAGGCCTACCGAGTTTAATATGGGCATACAAGCCGTGTATACAGCCTCATTCCTTCGTGTTTTTTTTTCTTATACGACATTCTTATATTTCCAATAACGCACCGATGATATTGATTCACAAAATTCAGACAAATCAACGTATTTCAATGACATCAATTCTGACAACTCTTCATTGGTATCGTAATTAGTTGCGCTTGGGAATAGTGAAATTAATTCAGATTGAAGAAACAAGGACTTAGCTAATGCCAGGAACTGTTAGAATAGTGTTGTCAACTCAGTGGCAGAAAACCGGCTAAACTTTTTGCGTTAGTGTTTAGAATAAATGTGACAAATACGAAGCAGTTGGCACTTTTTTTTTTTTCTTAATCTTCCACTGCCTGACGGATCATCTTACCGGTTGCTGTTTAGGCGCTATGGAAGGCCCGACCGAGGCCGCTCGTCTGCCATGCTCTCGCCTGCCAGACCTCCTATGCTCCGAGCGCCGACGTAGAAGTCCAGTCTGCGGCGCCTGCGGTACGGGCGCGGCAGTGGGAGTGGGCGGAGGGGCAAGTCCCGCGCTACTCGCTAAAAAGAGCGGCTCGTACGAACTCTCCGGCGAACTGACGTTGGACCAACTTCCTCCTGCGACGCTGCTGGCGCCCACTGTCCCCCCGCCCCCTGATGCCGCCATGCCGCCCCCGCTGGCGCTCATGCCGCCCCCACCAACACCGTACGCTGCTGCGGCGGCTCCCATGCCCGCGCTGCCGTAACCGCTGGCGCATCTCTGGCCCGGGGGCAACGGCGGCCGCCCTCCGCCAGCGCCGCCTCCCCCGCTCCCTCCGGCACCCAAGGAGTTCCCCACACGCAGCTGGACGGCGTTGGGATCAGATATCGTACTGTAGGATACTTCGGTCGCGTCCAGGGTGTCGGTGGAGTCACATATGGAGGGATCGGGGGTCGGATACACGGCGCCGTACAGCTGGGAGTTTGCCATGGCGCCGCTGGACTCCAGGGCGGCGCCGACGCTCTCGAAGTTGAAGACGGAGGACGTGGGGGACGGGACGTTGATGACGGTCACGTGCTCGCGCGGCGGGGCAGCCTGTCGGGGAAAAAAATCGTTCACTTTATCTCAAAGTTATCTCTGTTGAATATATGTATCCATTTAGTGATCCAGACTATATGACGACCAGCTAATTTGTGTAGCAGCACGAGAATCCTACCTGTGGCCCCGGGGGCGACCTGAGGAAGGTGAGAGAACCGGAACCTCCAGCAGGCGTGGTCGGAGAGCTGGGAAGGGACGCTCTGAAGGACGATCTCCTGAAAGAAAGACCGACACAAAGGTTATCCACGTCGATGGTGCGCTGAACTGGATTTTGCGAAGGTCACAGGCAGAAGGTATAAAGACGAGGCGAAAAGGTTTTAACTTTCGTGAGTCAAGTAAAAAAAAAACAACATAAAATATCACATGAACTCCAAACGGAGGAAAACATCTAATAACCGGCGTCATGACTTTAAAAAGGTAATTTAGAGATATATAACCATACCTCCGCTTATTCAAATCAGCGACAATGATCATTATACATACCGAGATTTATCAAAACCTGCCACTCCTTTCGAAAGCCCAAAAAAGAAGAAGAGAGAAACCGCTAAAAGGAGCAACCAACCAAGGACGAGAGAAGCGACGACCACGTGAAGCAAACGACCTAAGATCTCACCTGTTCAGCGGCGGGTCGTGGTGATGGCGGACGTAGGTGACCACGGACGAGGGCGAGGTGTTGGGGTCAGACGATCCAGACGACACGGAGTTGAGGCTCTGCATGGAGGAGAGGCCGGACATGCCCGAGACCGTGGAGAGCGTCATGCTGGGAGCGGGACTTAAGCCCAGGCGCATCGAGTGCAGGCTGGAAACGTCGTCTGGGGGGGAATGCAGACGGAAGGGATGAAGATGGGCGGGGGGGGGGGGGGGTACGCCTCATTGCTACTATAGAATAAGCGGTGATAAATACCGTAAATGTATATCTGGTTATCTGTCTATCTATCTGTATCAATAATCAGACAGATACAACATAGATGCACACATACATACATGCAAAACACTCAGATCTCACTTTACTATTCATGTCTATTCATATGTGTATGTCTGTCTAAATATACATCTATCAAAACACACACACACACACACACACAGACGTGACATCCATTAAACAAGTTGACACCGTTCTATCAATAATCATTAGCTTATTAACACACATCTGTAAACTAAATAATGATAATAATATGTCTCTAGAGATGCCTGCACACGCCGCAGAAACTCACCCCGAAATTCGAGGGCGTGAGGCGGGAACTGGAAAGTGGGCGTGGGCGGCAACGGAGAATTGGGGTTTCTGAGCAGCGGCGACCGTAGGCCTTCCGGTTCCTTGCTGTAGAGGTTGTCTTTTGGCGTCAGCACTCCGAGCTCGCGTAATCTACTCCGGAGTGAGTCTATCCACTCCATCATCTGCTCTCTGGGAGGGAAAAGGAGTGGTGGGTTTTTGAGACTCGGGTCACATGTCGTATTGAATAAACACTGTATTGTTATTATCATTATCATTACCATTGTAATTATCATCATCCTCATTATTATAATTATTATCATCATTATCATATTTATCAATACCATCATTATCATCACCATTATCGTTATTATTCTCGTTATCATTATTATCATCTTTATCATGATCATCATTATCATAATTTTCATCATTATTAATATCATAATCATTATCAATATTATAATCATTATTAATATTATAATCATTATTAAAGATTCCTACGGTGTAACATTAACATCACATATGATTGACTGAATTGTTTTGAGCAGAATGGCATTATCAGAAATAATATAAATCGACTGAAAGATCTTTTGGTGATGAACAAATGCGTGAATTCTGATCTTAAAAATCTAAAATCTTGTGGCAACTTATTAAAACATTAAAAGTCTTCAAAGAGCCATTTTTTTTCCAGTTCGGCATTAGAATAGATATGAGAAATCTAAAGAGCATAGTAATGAATGGATAATGTAAGATATATTGTAAAGCTACGGTTGATATATATATACATACATATATAGATATATATACATATATATATATATATATATATATATATATATATATATATATATATATATGTAAATCATTGACATTAAGAATTCACTACAATTATCAATTCACATAGTAACTGTTCCAAACTCTTCACTAAATCCGGGATACAGAATAAAAATGGAAGGTTCTAAATTTCCTCTCAGACTGAAACAATTTCTCCCACCCAAAGAAAAGATACATAGTCCGCGCCAAAAACAACAACATAAATCCCCCTCAAAAAAAAATCTATATATAAATCCCCCTAAAAAACATAAATCCCCCTAAAAAAAACATAAATCCCCCTAAAAACACAAATCCCCCCCCCCCAAAAAAAAAAAAAACACACACACACACACACACACGAAGCGCGTTCTCCCCGCCAGTCTTACCTACTCTGAGCGCCGAGTTTGATGACCTCCCCCTCGAGCGTGATGGCGAACACGTGCTCATTATCCTCGTGGACGCGGATCGAGGGCGAGACATGGAGGCAGCGAGCGAGCGACGTGCGATGAATCGGGTTGTGGCTGAAGGCTGAGCGGCGGTTCTCGTAAAACTCCAACCAGCCTTCGCTCTCGTCGTGCACGCAGAAGGAAACCCACAGCTTCTCGGCCTTGGCGGGCTGCGGGAGGAAGGGCGAGGGTAAGGGGTGAGCTGAGGGTGGTGGGTCAGGGGGAGGGGGGTGGGTCAGGGGGACGGGGAAGGGGGTGGATGGGGGGGGGAGGAGTTGGAGGGGTTGGAAGGAAGGAAGGAAGGAAGGATTGTGAGGAATGTTGTGAGGGTGAGGGTGAGAGTGAGGGTGAGGGTGAGAGTGAGGGTGAGGGGGGGTGGTAGTGGTGGTGGAGGAGGAGGAGGAGGAGGAGGAGGAGGAAGAGGAGGAGGCGGCGGAGGCGGAGGAGGATGAAGACGAATATGAAAATGAAAATGAAGATGAAGATGAAGATGAAAATGAAGATGAGGTTGAGGATGAAGATGAGGTTGAGTATGAGGATGAAAATGAGGATGAGGATATTATATTAAAGTGGTGGTGGCAGACACAGCAATGGCAATACTCATCAAAACAGTGACACCCATTAGTGATAATGTGTTATATCACAGAAGCAAAAATCATAATTGTAATTTAGGCTATTGAGGGCAAATACAAATAACTGAGACAAAACATTATGGTGAAATCAGTGACATAAAGGTATCTATAAATGATTTCTCGATGGAAACCATCACTTATCAATCAAATTTAATGTTTCAAGTCAGTCAATCTCACAAAAACAAAATTCATTAGATATTAACATTAAACGCAAGAAATATAGAACGCTCACAGAGTACAGTGAATATAGTGACTTGTATGATGGTGTTTTAGTTGTAGAAGGAAACCTATATTTGATATGGTTAGCAAGAAAAGTAGAGAAGTTTATACATTTTTGGATGTAATAGATTCATCATTTGTTGTAGTAAAATACATTCTTTGTTAAATCAAAATATAATCTAG
>BOPN01000531.1:339801-347301 GCA_017312705.2 Penaeus japonicus | reverse complement strand
ATATATATATATATATACACACACACACACACACACACACACACACACACACACACACACACATATATATATATATATATATATATATATATATATATATATATATATATATATATATAAGTATTATATATATGCATGTATGTTTATATTATATGTGTGTGTGTTTGTTGTGGTATACATATACATACATACATACACATACATACATACATACATACATACATACATACATACATATATATATATATATATATATATATATATATATATATATATATATATATAATATATATATATATATATATATATATTTATACACACACACACACACACACGTGTATCTGCACGTGCATATTTGCACTTCTATCCGCATGTGCATGTACAGTATAGTACACGCGTGTATCTGCATATGTATATGTACATGTCTGCATGTAATACACAGTATTACTGACACACTATCCCAAAGAGAAGAACTTGATCAGGATCATTTTTTTTCTCTTTTGACGACCGTGAAGAAAAAACAAAACAAAAAAAAACAAAGCCAAGCCGGAGATCGCAATGATTGCAAGCGAGTCGCGACCGCAGGGATTTAGTGGACGACAGACTCCAGGTGGATGAGTGGAGGTGCTTAGTAAGAGGATCGACAGATGGCAGGCACATCACAGCTGGTTCTGAAGAGGGGTGCCCCAGGGATGGGTCGGGGAGGGAGTAGATGGAGTAGGGTATATAGGGGGGGGTGAGGGCAGGCGGGCGGGGAGTAGATGGAGTAGGGTATAGAGGGGGGGGTGAGGGCAGGCGGGCGGGGAGTAGATGGAGTAGGGTATAGAGGGGGGGGGTGAGGGTGAGGGCAGGCGGGGGGGGGGGAGTAGAAAGGGCGTGGGGGCCAATGATCGACTTTCTTTGTACCATATTGGGGGCGGCGAGAGAGACGGGTGGGGTGAGGAGGGTCGAGAGGCCGAGTTGTTAGGCTTTGCCGCCCACCCGCCCAGATGGCGCTCTCCGGCGTTGTCCTTTCACCTCGAAGATCTCACGTTTCCACCTGGTTCTTTGCGACACCATTAATGACCTCCAAGACAAGGAACGTGTTCGGGAAACTCGTGGCTTGATAGAATGAACGGCGATTTGCAAGCCTCTCTACTAATTAAAGAAAACCGTCGGTGAGAGATGCTGGGTATACTGGGAAGCGGGTAATCACGTATCCACTTCTATCTACCCGGAAAATCATCCAAAGAAGCCGCGGACCAAGATAATCAAAGCAGGGAAATGATGTTCATAACTAAGATCACACCCAACCTACTCCATTACCACCGGCCCCACCAGACCTATATATAGCACGATGACGTAGTGCTCGCAAAACCTGGGGCCAATGTATACTTTTGTTAGAGCGCCGAGTTGCCAACAAGTAAATAATCTCTTCGCATGAAGGGGCCACTCTCCTGTGTGGTCTCCACCTTTGCTTGTTATTGTTTACAAGGTGGCGAGCATATGGCGGTAGGAGAGAAGTGGGTGGGCTTGATATCTGTCTTCCATCGTAAAAAAAAAGAACAACAGTTATCGAAACCACGAATCTAACTTCTATACTTGTCTATACTTGTTACAACGCGTGTTTCTGCGTGTGATAATCCCCCAAGAAAGTAGCTGGACGACCGAAGCAAAACAACCATTTGTCATCTGTCTAAAAATGGGTCAAAATAACCCGTGCACGAAAGCGTTGGACTGGTTAACTGCGCACCTACATTTATAAGGCAACGTAATATCACTTACAAACTTGCTTTGTCATATCGGTTTAGATAATACTGGCAAAAGCGAATACACCATGTTATTTGTTCTTATCTCTCGCTTAACATTTTTCCTCATTATGACGTCAAAAGAAGAATGATCCGTTAGGGGTACAGCAACACTACTTTGTTTAGAACTGGTGCGGACAGGTTACACATTTGACCTCTTGAACTCGCCCGGCTATGTATGTGACCTGTTACAGGGCTGCTGATATAACCTGATTCCGTCGCGCAGACATAGCTTCCATACTAGGGTGTTGTATCTTATCCTGTGGTAGATGCATGTTTCCTTCTGCCGTTTGACCTGAGTCGGTGGATTTGACCCCGTATTTTGTTTATGCCTTTATCCCTTCCATTAACAGGGATTGGGCATACATGGTACCAACAAAGGGCAAGTATGCGACACCTCTCGCAGTATCAGCTATCATGCCTGCCATCCGAACCCAACCCTAAACTTTTTCTTTGATCTCTTGACCTGGGTTAATGATTTGGCGACCTGACCTCAAAAACGGTTGCTTTATATCTGCCTTGTTCAATCCGTATCATATTTTTGTTTAGGATTTATTTTCATGATGTCGACCAGCGCCAACAGGAGCAAGAACAGCATCTGTGCCAGGAACCCGGGTCAAGGGTTAAGCATTAACGCCGGTTTGCTGACCTCTCTGCCTCGAGTGTTTCTGGTCGACCTCGGCTGCACCCTTGACCCGCCAGCCCCACGCGGAACTTCATCTTGCCCACTTGACCTTGTTTCATGCCTTGCTTAAGACGTAAGAGCACTGTTGACCTTACCTAGCGAGTTACAGTCTCCCCGCCCCACTCGAGCCTGAGATCCGACCCGGCGAAATGAGTCCGCATTTGCCAGTGGCTCGGGTCATCTCCCCTGAAAGCGGCCCCCCCCACGTCGAGACTTCATGATCTGAACGCTTACAATCCGAATACTGATCATGGCCGACATTCTACAAGTTAGGCGCGGCAATTTTACTAACGTCAGCTGATCGTCCGATTATCATTACAAGATGGATAACGTAAGGCAGCTTCTTGTGCTGTGCGAAATGCCTTACTCATCCTACTCAGCGCCGCCCTCCAGAGAGAGAGAGCATCTTGTGGTGGGTCTCGGGTACCTGAGCCCACCTGTGAGCGAGCAGCCTTCAGGGCCACAACCAGGGTCTTGCTGCCTCGCTGTCATGATGCAGTGCGCATATCTAGCCTCTTCATCCTTACACTCTTCACCCTTCACCCTCAAGGCCTCCATCCCGTTCCACTAATTGCCCTCCGACACTCCATTCTGTACTGTTCTCTCTGCTTCTTCTTGCTCGCAACCCTACGTCATTTTTCAACTGGTACAGCCCCTCCAGCCGTCCACTCGGCGGATCTCAACCTTCCATCCACTTAAGCCATCCACCCAAGCCTTTACAGTCTCCCTCCGTGTTTTAGAAACACCGTCGGATCGATCCATCCTTCCATCTCGATTTCGATTTCTTCCCGTTTTAAATCCTCCTTGATAATCTGTCTCTATGCTTTACATTAACGCTGCCCCTTTCCCCCAGCCTTGCACGACCAACTCCCCCTGCATCGCAAGGTATGCACGCTCAAGTATATCCTCCAAAAGGCAGCAACATTCCACAGTGCACTCTCTCTTATCACTTTGCAGCCCCCCCTTCCATCCTTCCCTGGACTGGTACTTCGGTATTTTCTCCTGGCCATTCTTCCTAATGCAATGCATCAACATGGTTTTATTAACATAATTATTCGTCTCTTCTAGATGTTATTCAACACTGGTTTAATCTACCACTTGATTTTCCTGTCATCCTCTACCAAACTACAATACTTTTCTCTGTTATTTCTTTAATCTTCCAATTATTCACATATTTCCCTCTACCGGACTTCCATACTTTTCGCCTTTGTTTCTTTAAGCTTCTAAGTATTCAACCAGTTCCCCTTTACCCATATGCTATATTTATCATTACTGCTCTTTTAATCCCGCCTTACACACACACACACACACACACACACACACACACACACACACACACACACACACACACACACACACACACACACACACACACACACACACACACACACATATATATATATATATATATATATATATATATATATATATATATATATATATATAAAACTCTCTACCCATCGACTATACTTTTCGTCATTGTTCTTTTAAACTTCTATTTATTCAACCAGTTCCCCTCTACCTGCTCACTATATTTTCAATATTACTTTTCAAATCTTCAAGCTAAGTTTCCCTCTATAATAACTTTCATCACTGTTCGTTTAATCTTCTCGTTTTTCATAAATTACCCTCTATCCGTCTTCTATATTTTTCTTCATCATTTGTTTAATCTTCCTGTTACTCAAACATTACTCTATCCGTTTACCAGTTTTTTCGTCATTATTCCTTCAATCTTACAGTTGTTCTTATATTTCCCTCTATCCGTCTAGCATACTTCCCGTCATCATTCTTTCAAGTTATTCTTTCATTCTTTCAGATATTCATTTCCCTCTACCAGTCTAGCACATTCTCCGTCATCATTCTTTCAATCTTTCAGTTATTTATACATTTCCCTCTATCTGTCTCTTCTGCACCACCTTTTTTTTCTTCTCTTTTCCGTTTTCGTTTTCCACTTTCCACTTCTCCCTCGACCGCCGTGCTGCTTCCCCCGTGCGCCCCATGCCATTTTTTACCTTGAAACCTTCAGAACGTAGCATCAAGTCGACACACGCTTATATATTCATTGCTAATGGCAGAGTTTTATGAGATCATCATAATCTTTTTCTTTCTTTCTTTCTTTCAGTTTTTGCTTGTTGGAAATTTCCATCGATGTGCACCAGTTTTCCATTTTCCTTTTTCTTCTTTGTGATGTTTTGTTTGTGCTTGTTATGTCTCTTGGTAAGATTTGTTTTAAAACAGAGGATTAAAAAATAAATATGTCATCGCTAACTTGTATATCAGTTTCAGGTACACAACTGATTAAAAAAAATGCGCCCGATGTTTCGATTTTTATAAAAGTCTTTTTATCTATAATGACGTCGATTTTCTGTCACAGTTAGTAAAAAAAACTAATGATAATAACCGAAAGGATAAATATCCATTAAGATACACGAATCATTTTACAATCCAATCGTTCTAGCGATTGGTACTACTGTCTACTATTCGTATTTCCTCTAATAAACAAAATATACTTGGCCATTACAATATATTTTTTTAATATTGAAAATTCCTAAAATAATTATAATCTAAACCCAAAGGGAAACAAAATGACCCTATAAGAATACAGGATTTGACAAATGAAAAAAAAAAAAAATTACAACGAAGACTGTGGCGATTATTGAAGTCATGCATTCCGTCGCTTTGTTCAAATCATCGTTGTAGGATAAGTGACTTCCGTTTTGACGCGTATTTACATAAGACTTCCGATCTTAATTGCTGGTTAAATACCATGTCAACATTTGTTTCTTTGGTCATTCCAGACTGTCGTATCATCACTAAAAAATTGATAGGCCTGTTTGTATCAGCCAAATAAAAATCCCAAAATCACACACACACACACACACACACACACACACACACACACACCCACACACACACACATACACACACACACACACTTTAGTCTCACAATGCATACTTTCAATTTTGTTTATTTGAGTTATAGTATGCATTATATTCCCGATTATTCTCTCACACTGCAATTTATCCTCTTACACTTCGAGTTAATGCAGCAGCTCTTATTCTGTGTCGATATTACTTTCACTATTGTAAAAAAATGCGATACTGTACAGATGTTCTATCATTTTGGCGAACGTTCTTCAGTTGTTCGTTCAAGGCACGTGTCTAGTGCATCCAATCTTACCTTATCGTAACCAAGCCAAAACACGATCGATGGTATAAAACGCTGTAAGAATATCAAAAGTTATGATGAACTTTTTAAAACTTTTTAAAGGGCAACTTTTGGTACTCCTGCGATTCGTTGGACACCAGTTGCTGACAAGAGGGACACCGACTTGTGTTCGTAGGTTCTCAATAACTAAACCCTTGGACGAAAACTCAAACTTCAATTTATAGTAACAAAATATGATATATCGACCCGATTCCTGGCAGATTTATTATGACCTCCATCACTATGTGTATAAAAAATAATGCTGCTCTTACTGTTTCTTCTTTCCCCGTTTCTCATCTTCCTATTCGTCCCCCTTTTCTTCCTCTTTCCCTTTTTACCATTTTTTCGACAGATTTATACGCTCACTATTTATTCGACAGACACAAAATCTTGTTGCATTATATGCTAGGCTAATACTCTCATTTTCTTCAATCTTACAGTTATTCTTATATTTCCCTCTATCCGTCTAGCATACATCCCGTCATCATTCTTTCAAGTTATTCTTTCATTCTTTCAGTTATTCATTTCCCTCTACCAGTCTAGCATATTTTCCGTCATCATTCTTTCAATCTTTCAGTTATTTATACATTTCCCTCTATCCGTCTCTTCTGCACCACCTTTTTTTCTTCTCGTTTCCGTTTTCATGCGCTCACTATTTATTCGACAGACATAAAATCTTATTGGATTATATGCTAGGCTAATATTCTCATTTCCTTTTTCTCAATGCACTCCTTTTGGGGGTATTTATGGGGTTCCCATGAAAAGGCACAGCTACGTCAAGAGCAAGAGCGCTAGAACTGACGTGCAATCAGTGTTGACTTGCATTCCAATCTATCAAACCCAAGACCTGGCAAAACAAAAGTATTTCAAAAAAAGATATCAAATTTAGACGTAATAAAATAACATCGTAGTATATTTCTTGTTTGGGATCTAAGCTCAGAAATACCCCGAATGAAACCGAGTTCAATGTCATTATAAAGGATATAAGGCAATTGGGCAAACCATAAATGGTAATACTTGGTTGAGGTTATAAATCATAGTCATACAACCAATTAGCCTGTAACGTGTTAGGACGTAAATAAAAATACAGAAAATATGAATATGCATTCTTTGGCAATTCTAACATAATTCATAGAAAAAAAATATAAACATATATCTTCTTGAAATATATTAATTTCTATAGTTTTCTTTGAAACAGTATAAAGTTATTCAGCCTTATTTCCATAATGCTCATCGTGCTTATACTCAACTTGTCATTTAAATAAATTATCATTCCTCTTATCTAGGCAATTATTATTAATCATCAATACAAGGGAAATATTTCTTGTGACATTTTGGAAAATTCATATCTACATATTAAGCTCAAATATGAATATACCTTATAATATAAGCAATAAAAGTGGGAAATCTATGACTTCAGTTTATAATCGAATTGATCTCTATTAACATGAACACCTCCTATAGACGATGTTAATAAGGTAAATACTACCATTTCGTTCAGGCTGGAGTTCTCCCCGAAGTAAAAGAACGTCTGGGTCATGATCTAAAAGCCAACGCCGTATGAAATTATTTGCAAGGGTCTAAACCTAGTTGCATGACGAGAAGATTTTCTTTCCTCGTGTTTGGTAAGCAAATAATGTAAAAGAAATAGTAAACGCATTTAACAGAACGCAGTTAATTCTAAGGTTAGCGTGCAAGATGGCGTTGCTGCATGAACACTCACGGAAACTAAGCGATTCGCTGCGACAAACTCACTTACATACGTCACCGTGCATTTGGGAAGAAGGCGCTACAGAAATAGGAATAAATATGTAGAACGT
>BOPN01000531.1:322301-327301 GCA_017312705.2 Penaeus japonicus | reverse complement strand
AATAATAAGGATTGAAGGTCTCGGTTAACAAGCAAAGACCTACGTAACAGTGCATCACTGAAGTACAAGATCTATGTTTAACAATGTCAAATTCAACCATGCTAAAAATCACACTAAAATTATCTAAGTAATTTCGATTATCATGTTTATCTGAAATATCAAGACCATCAAACACCATCAAATTGGCCATCAATCAATCATTCAGTCAATCAGTCAATCAAAGCAGATCAATCAATGAATCACCAACACTAAAAAATAAAGCTAAATCAGCGATCCTTCTAAATGTTCCTCCTTATTCCATCACGAATAAAACGGACTGATATAAATTCAATAGCCTCCGAGCGTAAAAGAAGTTTTAAACCTTTCCCAGAAAAGTGCGACCAGTTGCCATGTGTAAGATGATTCACACGCGGTTCATAACTGGTTCTGTCGGGTTTGGACATGTAAGGATAATCATGCGAAGCAATGTAGATAATTACAAATGAAGCGCTTTGAATAAAAAAGCTACCATCAACGCTTGCTTAGGCGCTGCGAGTCTCCCCACACGCTGCTCCAGAAGTTATCCTTCCTCCGAATGAACCTGGGGAATCCCGTTACTTCATATTTCACAGAAGCTGAGGGACGGCCTCGCCCGCTTAACCATTGGTTTTGTTTTCACATATCCGACCTTTACTGTTCGCACGCACACTAGTCTTGCTATATGAGGTGGATCGTGTGCAACTATGCTGCGTCAAATAAAGACATGGACACGGAACACATCCGGATGCATGCCAACACTTGCGCTTATAAACAAACACATTCTCGGCTCGGAATTTAAACAACAAACACAGGCTGGGCCACTGATCATAGATCAGTATCATAGATAAAAATACCCACATCAATAAGAGCTTCTCTGAACCAAAAAAAAAGAAACAATATAATCATATAAACGAAACGATTAGAAAAATGAAAAATGAAAGTGTAAGACATGTAATCACCCACCTGTTCCACTCATAGTACGCAGGTAGATCCCTGGGAACTCATGGTAGCTTCACGACTGTTTATTCGGTTTTCTGGGGGTAATCACCAATATTTGCTAGGGTCTTCCCCTGGGGTATTCTGTTTGTCTGTTTCTCCTCTTCCCTCACAGCATTATATGTTCCTGACCAAGCAGCACCGTGAAGACGCAACGACATGTAATGGTAAGCTGTTTGCTCTACAGGCCATGGTATTGGATAAACAGCCAAGTAACACTGTGTACAGCCCTTTTTAGCTTAACATCACGACTTCCTTTGATTTAATTTACCAGCACTTTCGCAGCGCACACATCAAAGGATCCTTTTTAAGACTCGGTACCTTTTCTGGCTGAGCGGCGGGCTATTCTCACCGCTTTTCCCCTACGGCAGCCTACAATCGGCACCTTTACAGACGTGCTCCTATCGGTGTAATCTATTTCTTCACACACACTCTCTCAGTTCGCCGCCGCAGAAGTTGCCTGTTTTCAACGCTTCCACAGTTGGCGTTGAGGCCGTCTTGTCTTAGCCGAGAGGATAGTTATCTGAATGTATTGATGACATCAGACGCAGCTTGGACGAGTCGCCAGTTACGAATCCTCCTCGTCGTAAGCCACCAGGTGTATGTGCGTGTCCAGCTTTTCCAGGTAATTAATGTCAGTGTTGCGGACACACACAAACGCCGCCCAGCGAACACCCTCCGTCACGTGAAGCAAGAGGGGTGATGACACACTCTGGTTCTATCCTCTCGAGTTGAAACAAATACCATGTGGAAGAGCGAGGGAGGGGGGAGGGGGGAGGTGAGAAAGTCCTGGTGTTTGTTTGTGATACGAAGGTGGATAGAGTAGCCGTGCTTGTGCCAGAGGATGAGGGATGTCTCAGGTGTTAGCGGTGCGGGGGATTCGAGTGTCGGTGATGGCGAGGTTATATAAGAGGTGTCGGGAAATTTGTTGGTGAAAAGGGGCTGAAATTGGGACAGTGTTGGTATCGGTTTGAAGGAGGAGTTGTTTGCAGGATCTCAGGTATGGAGAGGGAGAATGAAGCAGTTTCCGAAAGACACGCCGACTGAAATGCAGCTCCTAGTAAGTCTTTTGACTGGACACAGTATTGGTGTAGGTGTTGGTTGTGTTAAAAACGACCTGGGAATTAAATTTCGGAAACCGGATGCAAGGAAAGAGACGACAGGGAAAACGGAAAGGATATGAGGAAAGCCTATAATTGTTGCAAACACTCTTTGCACTAGAAGATAGATAGTGACTGTGTCTTAAATGGGAGGATCCTAAAATGGTTTAAGCGAAGGGGTTGGCAGAGAGATCGAACTATCTACATATATCTGTAAGTATAGGCTGGAGAGTTCAAATGTAAAAAGACTTTTGGGCAAAAGAAAACTTAGGTGTTTAGGGAGAGATATTTGGTTCACAAAGATTGGATTTTGGGGAGAAAGTCAAGTCTAATGATAGGGAAATGTTAGGTATTAGAAGGGAGTGTTAAAGAAAATATATAAGACCCGCTGAGACAACGTCAATAGCGTAAGTGAAACTACTATTATTTCCTATTTCTTTGGTTAAAGAATAAGGTGGCAGCTAAATTGGCAGGACGGATAAAACAAACAGGGACAGAACAAAAGGGAAAGTATAGAAAAATGACAGATCTTGATGAATATGGAATGTTGGAGTGGTGTGGAATGCCATGCAAAGGCTGGGGAATGTTCAGTAATATGCGAATCACTCAAAGCTCAAGATCTTCAGAGATGTTCAAACTCGAAAGTAACCAGAGTCGACGTCGTTCAAATGAAGCCGAGACACAGCATGAAGTTTCGCAACAAAAGTCAAAGTGGCGGGCGGCGGGCGGCGGCGGCGGCGGTGACGGTGGCGTGGCAGGCAGCGTGGGAGAGACGCGCACAGGAGGTCCCCGCTCTCAGCACGCCGTAGTACAACTGGCTGGCAGGTGACTGCACGGAGAGAACCGACCCTGTAGACTGCTTGACTCCGCTCGGGCCCCGGTCTGATGCCCTGGTCTAGTAGACTCGCGCCGCCATCTCCGTTCGTTTACGCTCCCTTCGTTCACTTTCACGGCTCGTTTTCTACGTCTGTCGGCGAGGAAACGGAGTCTGGCTTCGACCAGTCTTTATTGATGTGTGACTGCTGAACCTGAAGGACGCGAAGCACGAAGGGGAGTCGCCAGAAGCTCGAACCGCGTGCGTCATGGCGGGCGAAAAGTTTTGGTTCGCGCGTGAAGCACGGTGTTTGTTATGGTGTGTGTGTGGCTGGCCGCGCTGCCTCCCCCCGGGCTGCCGCCACCACCCTGCCCGAGACCACCACGGCGACACCACACACCTCCAGCCCGACCTACACATTGGTTCTAGCCACGTTTGGGCGTCGGGCGCGGGTTGGGGGGCGCCGAGGCTCCGGGGTGGGCACGTGGGTGTTCCAGGTGAAACACGGCCCCCGAACGCCACCACCCGTCGCTGTGTGCCGCCTTGGCGTCCTGCCAGCCTCGGCCGCCGCCACCTGTTCGCTTGGCGGCAGTTTTTCGTGGCCTGGGTCGTGACAGCGGCCCAGGGATCAAGTTTCCCAGCGTAGCGGGAGTCCGGATGCGTTGTGGAGTGACAGCCACGCCCACAAGCCGCCCGCAGCACGCCCGCCACCCAGCTGTCTCAGCACCCTTCCTCGCATCATGATACCATCTCCTGAGATCACGCCCACGTCCCAGCCCACCGACCTCAGTGTCACCTGCGACTACCCACTGCCCACATCCCCACACGATATTCCCACGCCCACGCCGCTCCGAAGCGCCCACGCCTCCTCACGCGCCTCCCGTGACCCTCCAACACCTGATCCGTTGTTCTAGCGCAGATGATCTCGTGACCCTCCTGGCGACGGGTGGGGGAGGAGGGGCGGTGGGGGGGTAAGGTCCTTGACGCTCTCCACTTCGGATATCGTCCGCCCGCGTCATCCCTGCGCCCCTGGGGGAACACACCGCCCTCTACGTGATCATCCCCGGGCTTGACCCGCACTCCACTTGAACAGCATGTGCGGGCACTTGCCTCTTACGGGTATCGGGTCTAGAAACACCTGTACATAACCGGTGTTGGGCTGACCACCAACGGCGACCACCAGGTAGGCGAGGACTGCCAGACCCGCGGAATGTCTGCCAGGGGTCGCGCAGTCAACACCAGCCGCCTCTCTGTAATCAACAACTCCGCCACGATTTATATCACCAAATTTCCAGGTAACATTTGATTCATCAGGCTACAATAATGCAGAAGTTAAACCTGCACGACCAGAACACGCTCTCCGAACACCATCCCCGCACGCCACGGCGGCCATCATATCGGCCTCGCGCAAGAGATATTCCTCACTAGATCAGCGGAGGTGCACAACGCCAGCGCTCTTTGCTGCTTGCTGCTTTCCACGCGATGTGTTTGTACGGGCGCGCGGCCGTGTGTGTGTGTGCGCGCGCGCGCGCGTGTGTGTGTGTGTGCGATGTGTTTGTACGGGCGCGCGGGCGTGTATGTGTGTGTGCGTGTGTGTGTGTGTGTGTGTGTGTGCATGCGTTCGTGCATATGCGTGTGTGTGTGTGTGTTCGTGCGTATGCGTGTGTGTGTGTGTGCATGGATGGAGACGTGCCCGCCGGTGTGCCTCTGCTTGATTTCTTTTCCTGTATGGACATATAGTCACAACGGCACGAAAGTTCAAGAAAGAAAAAAGACCGAGTGTAAGCGTTCGCAAAGTGTGCGTCGGTAGAAGCATGGAAAGAGTGAGGTTCACCATCTGGGAACCAACGGCCAGTACTGACTCACGTGGTTTCGCCTCACCTCACCTGCTGCCCTGCCTCACACCACCATCTTCCTAACCACGTGGTACTGCTCCGTCTCGCACCACCTGGTTAGCCACAGGGTGATGCCTCGTCCAGCATCACCACCTGGCCGACCAAGAAAGCCTGACCCTGCCCCGCGCTATCGCCGATCCGATCAAAGACCACACACGATGACTATACCGCAAGATA
>BOPN01000531.1:309801-319801 GCA_017312705.2 Penaeus japonicus | reverse complement strand
GCGTACAACAACAAACATTCACATGCGGTTGACAACAAAACGACAAAATTCACGTCTACGCAACAGGTACATACAACAACTACAGCAAACGACAGCAGAGCAGATGAACACAGAATGATAGCAGACAATCTCAATTCACAGGACACACGAGCGCAGTGAGAAAAGCCAGCAAGACAACCAGGGTGGACGACAGCAGCCAGCCAGCGGGAACAGCGGCCAAGCTATGCGGATGAAGGTCGATCATGATCAACGTCTAACAAGCAAATTAGACAGTGGTTCTGGATTTTTCAGTCATCAGCCTGGATAATAAAGTTTGAGGAGGAGATACAAAAGAAAAAAAGAGATAAACAGCGATGACTGGACGCATTACGTCACGTCTGGTGACCTGGCAGCCGCATTCGCAGATCGGGGAGAGGGACGCTCGGGAAGATAAAATACAAAGACCCATAAATCCGGGTGAAGCTCTTTGTCTTTATCTTTTCATCTTTTTTTTATGTCGGCGTTGATGAAGCTACATTTCTATGGAAGATTCTTTCTTCTGGATGTGCTCAGGTACTTGTGCGCACACACGCCAAGATACATACACACAAAGACGCATAAGTACAGATACACACTCACTCCCATACAAACGCCATTCGCTAACAAACACATACAGCACACACATACACACACACACACACATATGGGAAAAATCCCTGATTTCCCTTTCAGTTGTTGCCCCAAGAGAATATTATCGAAAAGGAAAAGACAAGCTCGAAAAAATATTTGTTTTAATGAATGATCTATTTACCTAGCTTTCAATAGTGGGTTCTCACTTACGCCATAATTTATCATAGTTCCCGGATGAGCGGCCATATTGGGGTTATGGTGATTGCGTCTTGTGAGTTGTGAAAGAGGAACGTGTGGATAGTCTATCGACACATTATACACTGGATATAGTATACACTCTAAATTATTATACACACTTTTTTCATAATTTCTTAAAAAACACTGGTTATCAAAAGACAGGTTGCTTGCATTTAATTGCCTCTCTAACTCAATATTTTCAGCCATCAGTATCTGTACTTAACTTTCCAGTCTAATAGATCTGTGGTCAAATCTATCTTCACACACATTGAAGGTCATAAAGTTCCCCAGAGAAGAGGTATCCAATATTGATGCTGCAGCAGCCATTTCAGTTTTTTCTTTTTCAATACGAATCTGACAGAGGCTGAATCTTTTTGCAACTGATTGTTGGTTCATAGGAGCCCAGTCTGGATCATCTCTCTGATAGAACTCTGCGTTTTTACTTGCAGAACTGTTTTTTATTTGTTCCAGCTTCATCAATTCTTAATAAACTCATAATATGTCATATTTCGAGAGAGATTTGATATTTTACACATACTTACCACCTCATTAAAAACAACTTAAACGCTTAAATATGATTTTCCACAGGAAGATTCCCCCGAACACCACAAAACAAAGCAAAATCGTTTTGAAGAAAAATTACAAATGGCTGGTTACCTGACACAAAATGATCAAACCTTGATGTTCAAATTTTTGCCTTCAAAGTTCTGACGGATCCATGAAATCCAAAGCCGGCGCCGTTCCTCACTCGATTTTAATGTCTTTTCCCCCTGATTTTGGATGATCTTAGGCAGCCTATAAGATATATAATAAGAGATATAATAAGAGAGATAATGATAGTGTGCGCTTCAAACCTTTGATGCCTCCAATATGGCGGGCGCGTTCTTCATGACGTCACGTGAAAACGGTCCATAGTTGTATATAATTTGTTTTATAGACTGCTTGGTCGTAGGATAAATGCACATTGGGTGTTTGATAATGCATTTTAGATGTAATTACAGTTGTGTCATTGCCTTTAACCTTAAAATGAGTTTCAGTGAATTTGAACACTGCGTTACGACTCAGAGTACTGTGTGCGTCAAGAGTTCAAGATGCAGCGTTTGCTAATATCTAACAAATTCAAATGTCAGAGGATGTAAAACAAACAGAATTGAAGGCTTCTATAGTTACAAATGCCGTGTTTACACAATAGCTGAGGAATGTAATTGATCGATATATATTTTTTCATTACTGGCAACGGAAGGATGACAGCCAATTGAAACTAGCGACTTCAAAGACAACTAGCAAATTCAAATAGTGAATTTAAAACATTAATGCAAAGCGCCTTGATCGTTTCAAACAGTACTCCCATCCATCTGAAATTTCATCTCTAATGCGAAATGACGCCGAATTTACTCCAACTTTCGTCTTCATAAAGTCTACGATACATCCATGACATCAAGTAATGAGCACCTGACAGATGTTCTTTGGTAAGTGTGTGCCGACAGGTTTCCTTAAGTGAAGGTTTGTTGACAGGTGAGGAACCGGAGGCTGATACAAGTTACTTTTCAGTTTTTTTTGTTGTTGGCGGTGCTTCGGGTGTTTTCAGGACCCCTTTACAAGCATTCTCAGGTATTCAAGCTGAAGTTCTGCGCTCTGTAACTTCTGATCTCGAAATTCCACTGGTTGTTTGGATTTTATCAATAGTTCTAAAATCAGTTCCTGGACGTGATGTGAGTGACAGCCAAATAATCGGAATTTCTTAAAAGTGTTCCTTACTGATGACTCAGTGTCAGGTGTCTTTACGTCACGCCTTATAGAGGGGGGTTCTCAATAATTATTTCATGGCAATTATCTCCTAAACTACGCATGGCTTTTTATGTTAGAAAAGTACTTATAATATTCGTTCGTCTTTTCCGACCGTACCTACACACCTGCATTCAAAAACACACACATTAGCAGGAACTGTATTCAGGTTTACTACCTGGAAAAATGCCCAATACTTGCTAGATCATCTGGTGTTCAGGTCATATTTTCAAATCATTCAGAAGGCCAGCCAGCCAATTTGCATCTTGTCTGGCTTAATATGACTGATTTAACTTTGTTTATTAACATATTTTAAAGTCTGTATGGCTTATTATGATGATAAATACTACATCCTCTACAGAAGTATATTGAGGCAAATAATAATACTTTCTCACTCGGATAGGTAGGCAACAAAGGCAAAAATTCAATTTAGAACGTGGTTATGCAAATCCGTAGATTTTCATTATTTTGTATGTCTCATCAGTAAAAACAGTCACTTAATTACGAACTTATTTTCGAGGACTGGCAACTCATTATCGCATTATCACGTTCGTTTTTTGCACTTGGTTTATGAGTGATTTGTCAAGGATGAAGATGAATAATCATGCTTCGTAATTGCACAAAAGATTCAATTATCTGTTCTTTTTTTAATTAATGCTCCTACTTGGAAATGATAGATAGTCTGAGTAGCAAAGCGTACCTCCATTTTCATGAGCTACAGATTATATAACTTAAATCCTGTTTATTCATCTCTCTTTATTCACGCTGAAAAAAAGAAAGCATGTTTGAAAATAATCTATTTCCTAGAAAAGTCATTTCAACGCATACCTTATTTCGAACCTTATTTTCACCATAGATTTAGATAATCTCGCATTCATATTCCATAAGATTACATTAATGAAAGAAAGCTAAAAAAAAAAAAAAGACAGAGCAACACAGGAAGGTCCCTCCTAACCCCCCCCCCACCCAACCCCAAAACACCGAAGCAGAAAGCGCAAGCAGAGGCAAAAGTGGAACAAAGCAGGCTAGCAACAGAGCTAAGCAGGAACGGGGTGGTGGCAGCAGGAACAGCAGTGGCGGAACAGTATTGGGACTCGAGCAGGTGATCAGCCTGCCACCCGAGAAGTAATCAGCTCACGGAATTTCCCGACCAGTTTCTTTTTCTTCTTCTTCCTTACTCCTTTTTTTTTTTTTTTTTTTTTCTTTTTTTTTTACGCCGGTGATTTTTCTGACTCGGTTACGGAGGAGAGGGAGAGAGGGAGAGAGGGAGAGCGTAATGAGGGGGAGCTGATTACGGGACATTAGTAGAGCTTTATGGCAGGTTGTTAGCTGGCGCTGACGGGAGCAGGATGTTGGGAGGAGCTGCACCGCGAAGGATATGGAGCACGTGGAACTTCCTCTCCTTAGACGAGCCAGGAGGAGCGGATGGTTAGCTGCGGTTTATCCTAAATGTCTCCTTTTCCGGGCTTTGAGTGGGACTGCGCCGTATTCTACCTCAACCTGACCGGGGGGATTTGTTGCAAGGAAGGGAGGGATTTGTTGCAGGAATGGGATGAAACTGTTGAAGGAAAAGGAATAATATGTTGCAAGAAAGAGAAGGATATGTTGCAGGAATGGGAGGGATATGTTGCAAGGCTGCGAGGAAGATGTTGTAGGAGAGGAAGGAAACTGTTGCAGGAATGGGAGGAATATTTTGTAGGTTTGGAAGATATATGTTGCAGGAAGGAAGGGAGGAATATGTTGCAGGAATAGGAGGAGTATGTTGCAGGAGAAAGACATAGATTCTGTTCTTTTATTTCTGGATATTTGATTGATAAATTTGCCTGAAAAGCTTGCTGGCATTATACAACATATGTTGGTGATGTTTTGTTTAGTTTTCTTTCTGCTCCTGCACCTCACCCCCATGATGATCATGATGATAATGATAATCATCACCATCACCCTCAGCATCATCATCATCATCACCCTTAGCATCACCATCATCATCATCACCATCGGCAGCAGCATTATAATCATTATTTATTATCGTCGTCATTATTATTGCTATTAATATGTCATCACTATTTTAACCATAATCATGAAATATCATCACCATTACCAAATCACGAAGTGATTTGTATATAGTGTATAGGTTAGGTTAGGTTAGGTTAGCTTAACTTTGGATGTTTTTTTATTTCGAATCAAAGATACACTAATGAGGTTGATGAAGATCTGTATAATTCAACATGTTCGAATGATATTATATAAATTGATATCATCACCAGCTTCTCATCCTGCTATCAATCATGAGAAAGAAAATGTATTGTATTTCGCGTGTGGTTGGTCCTGTAGTAAGTGTAAAACATGCCTATGTATCCCCAGTCCGATACTCAGTCTAATATTCAGTCTCATTGTACTAAGCATTTTCTCTAACTTAGTACGTGTATTAACACACTTGTACACAGCACCTACACAATACTTAAGTATTATCACACACACATACACACAAACACACACACACACACATACACACACACACACACATACACACACACACACACACACATCCTGCTGCCGTGTTGTACCAGGGAATGTAATCCATGCTTACCTATCCACAGTCTAATCTTCTGTCTAATAATCATATTTAATATTTACCACATTGATATTCAGTCTAATAATCACTTTAATATTCAGTCTGATACTCACTGTAGCCACTATATTTGTTCTTGGCATTCTCTCTAATCTAATACGCAGCATTAGTGTGCCAGTACGCATTACCTGTAGTACACAGCGAGTAAATATGATGATGTACACACACACACACACACACACATACATCCGGCTGTCAGGTTGTACCAGGATATCATACTTAGACCTTTGTTTGCGTGTGTGTGTGTGTGTGTGTGTGTGTGTGTGTCTATGTACGTGTATGTATGTATGTACGTGTATATGTGTATGTATATGTGTGTGTATGTGTGTCGCCTCTGCATTTGTAAAGATTAGTTCCTTATCGCATCTATTGTATAGGTTATCTGTAGGTTATAATTTATCTGCTGAGAAGTCGACTGGATGCCTACTTACGTATACGTTTCCCTTGTGACTTCCCCTTCATCTTTTATGATAACTTGTCGCTGTTCAAGTAAAGGATTAAGTAGTACTTAGTCGAAAGGAGTTTATTTATACGATCTTTTTATGTTCTGATTCAGCAGTTTCTTATATACTGACTTTAATATACGACTACAACTTGAGAGAATATACAGCCTATGGTATGTTATTCCAAATTATGGAAAAAAGAGTAGTAATGAATTCCGAGCGGAGATTTCAGTATCAATTAACCTTAATTTCAATAGTTTTTTTTAAAGACCAGAAAAAAAGGAATATGAACCGTACACGATATAGTGTTCATCTTTTTTCTATATCAATGTGACATGACAAAAGGAAATACATTGAAGACATGTAAAATTTTAAAGATCTATGAAGCTGAGATATGATTACTATAATGATTACATTAATATTAATATGTGGTTATGATAAAGTTTATAAATGGTACTTCTAGCAGTAGTAAGGACAAGAGTAATAAAAGTAGTGATGGTAGTGATAATGAAGATAATTATGTTACAACGCATACTGATGACGATGGTAATGATGAAGATGATGAATACTAAGATAAAAATGATATCAATGATAATGTTTCTACTGTTTGGCCTCCATATCTATTCCTCTTATCACATGAATACTCTTAATTATTAATTTCAGTCATTAGTCACCATGGCGTCTCCATCACCATTACCACAAAAAGGCATGGATAGAGATATCAGACACAGGTAATGGGAAGCCGAGAGAATGTCGTGTTAACCATGTGTCCTATAATTATCAAGGTGGTTTTATTAGGAACGGCCGTCTGATTTGAGATGTGGCGAAATTTTTCCCAAAGTGGTACATGGGTCTCATAATGGCGCTGATCTTACCCCCCCCCACTCCCCCACCCCTCTCCTTCCCCCTCCCTCCCTCCCTCATCCGCCCCCTCCTCCCTCTCTCCTTCTTCTCCTTCTTCTCTTTTTCTCCTCTTCCTCCTCCTCCTCCTCCTCCCTCCCTCCCACTCCCTCCCTCCCTACCCCGACACACTGAAAACATGTTCTTCTTATAATGATTTTGAAGTCTCGCATATCGCTTATCCAGTGTAATTTCGTGTTATCTAAAATTGCATTCGATATGGTAATGAGGTGGGATTTCCTTACGGAGTAATTTGAAAATCCCGAACGGCCCCCCCCCCCCCCCTGCCAACATCCACCCCCTCCCCCCCGTGCCAACCACCACCCCCTCCCCACCCTCCCTCATCCACCCACCCGCCCCATAAGAAATTTGACTTATTCATTGGCTCATGGATTCTTCTTCTGTTGCATTGACAAGTGATAATGCAACGCCATGCTCCTCGTGACTCATAAACTGTTGTTCCCATGTCGCGGAAACACGACAATATGGCCAAAATGCGGATACAGTAAGACTGGAACTAAAAAGTGAGAAGAATATAAAAGATAGGGACAGAGAAGGAAAAAAAAGAGAAGGGGAGAGGGAGAGGGAGAAGGAGAAGGAGAGGGAGAGGGTGAGGGTGAGGGTGAGGGAGAGATATAGGGGGAGGTAGAGGGACAGAGAAGGAAAAAAAAGATAAGGGGAGAGGGAGAGGGAGAAGGAGAAGGAGAAGGAGAAGGAGAGGGAGAGGGTGAGGGAGAGGGTGAGTGTGAGGGTGAGGGAAAAGGGGAGGGAGAGATAGAGGGGAAGATAGAGGGAAAGAGAAGGAAAAAAAAAGAGAAGGGGAGAGGGAGAGTGATAGGGAGAAGGTGAGGGAGAGGTAGGGAAGTAGACAGGTAGAGAGATAAATAGATAGAGAGATAGATAGAGAAAGACTACTGATTGACGCGCATTTCATTCTGCAAAGTTTAAGGTTGGTGTCCAAAAGTCGAAGGTTAGACTTCATCCTGCATGCTATAAACTCATACAGACACACACACACACACACACATACACACACAAACACACACACACACACACATTTCATACATGTGTTTATGAGCATTAATCCAGGTTAGAGGTCTATAAGAGTATCAAGAAACGCAAAAAAAATACATGAACAAATAAATTTAGGAGCCAAGTAAAGTCCTTTGAACACGATACACTCTGTAATAAACAAGATTCAGACTGTTAAGCTTGCATACTTTAAGATGATTTGTATTGCAATAAACAAAAGCTAGAGACGGGGTAGGTTCAAGCACGCATGTTACTGTATCACAATATATAGACAACGAAAGCCCAAAGAATCGGAAACTCTTGCATGTAATCAGATCTGATTAGAAGCTTTATTGATGAATGGATTAATATGTGTAATGTATTTATGGCACATATTTTTTTAAAAACATATGTTAGTTATCAGAGCGTCTGAATGAATATAAGTTATCACAGCGTCTAAAAGAATATAAGCTAGTTATCACAGCGTTTAGATGATCTTAAGATAGTTATCATAACGTTTAACGAGCAAAAGCTAGTTGTCACAGGGTTTAATTAACAAAAGCTGGTTATCTCAACGTTTAACGCACAAAAGCTAGTTATCACAGCGTTTAAATGATCTTAAGATATTTATCACAACGTTTAACGAATAAAAGCTATTTATCACAGCGTTCAACGAGCATGAGCGAGTTATCACGGTGTTTAAAAAATCTTAATCAACTTATCACAGCATTTAAATTATCTTAAGTCAATTATCACAGCATTTAAACGAACATAAGCTAGTTTTCATGGCGTTAAAAAGAAACTTTAGCTAGTTATCACAGCGTTTAAAGGATCTTAGCCTAGTTATCACGGTGTTTAAATAATTTTGAGCTAGTTATCACAGCATTTAAATTATCTTAAGCTAGTTATCACGGCGTTAAAAAAAATCAAGCTAATCATAACGGTGTCAATGATTCTAAGCTAGCTATCGCAGCGTTTAAACGCACATAAGCTAATTATCACGGCGTTTAATAACTCTTAAGCTATTTATCACAGCTATTAACAAACATGCCCTAGTTATCACGGCGTTCAAAAAAATCTTAAGCTAGTTATCACAGCGTCTAAATGATCTTAAACTAGTTAATACAGCGTTTAAACGAACATAAGCTGGTTATCATGGCGTTAAAAAAAATCAAGCTAATCATAACAGTGTCTAAATGATCTTAAGCTAGTTATCACAGCGTTTAAACGAACATAAGCTAGTTATCCCTGCGTTTAGATGGAAGTCGTAACAAGAGACAGGCAACATGAGTTACAAAAGAAACTTCATTCCAACCTGAAGGAAAAACACATCTCTTTCTTTTATATTTTTAAAGTCCATACACACCAAGTTCAGCTCCGCGAGAATAACTGAATCATCCACAGGCAAGCACTTTTATCAGCACAATCATATCTATAGTTATTTGCATACCTGACAGCACCTAGAAGAGAAAAAGCGGCCGGCGGTTTTGTTGCAAGCTCGGGTGTCTGCTTCACATTTTGGGGGGGATCTGTTTTTAAGAGAGAATATTGTGTTTAGTCATCATACTTCAGAATATCTGGTAAACCTCCCGTTCGTTGTTTGATCTGCCGGGACTATATATGCGATCGAAGTTATATCCGTTAACTGTGAGTATGTTGAGAGGAAAAATGTATGCTGAAGATTGATTTGATTTTGGTTAAAAATCGAAAAAATGGGGGGAAATATTTAGGCGACTATGTATCATTAACATTTTCTTTCAGGTACATTTTTATTTTTTTTTCTCCAACGTTATTACTCTGGTGTTTATTGCTGTTACTGTATGATACACAAAATGTTACATAAAACATACTACTATATCATTGATGAATGGTGACGTCAACAAATATTAATGAAGATGAAAGAGGTGAACCACTACAAAATTCATGAGTATATGCGCCGAACAAATACAAAACCGACATCATCGGCAGCAAAAACAACAACAAAAAAAACGAATGCCGGTCGATGATGTAACACAAATACTAGAGATGATTCTGGATGACATAAGGGCCGAGGCAGGTCCCCCGGCATCCCCTTGGACTCTTGGGGCCACAGGACGCCGCGCCGCTCTCAGATAAGCAGAAACAATAGATCTCCTCGGAGGCGATAGCGGCAGGCACACGCTCGAACGGGACCACTGGACTTGAGGATTTATTGGCCATCAGGCGGATCCTGCTCTCAGGGACTCCTGGGGACTGGGGAGGCACGGGGGGGGGGGGGTACAGGGAGAGGCACAGGGGGGGGGGGGGGGTGGCGGGACAGGAGGAGAGGGAGGGAAGGGAGTTGACAAAGTAACATGGGAGCTGGGGAGAGGGAGAGCTAGGCGTTACCTCCTTCCCTATACTACTG
>BOPN01000531.1:297301-299801 GCA_017312705.2 Penaeus japonicus | reverse complement strand
AAAGCGAGTGATGAAGTTTCACGTGAAAATAACCGAGTTACAACTCAGCTCGGTGTGTGCAGTATCTTCTGGTGTCTTCTCGCAAGGAATGATTACGCTGATTAAGTGTTTGATCATCTGGCAGCGCGCCGTATCGAGTCCGGGAGCGGCGCGGGCTAATCTTAGAGCCTCGGTAATGAGGAAAGAGATTGGTCTTGAGACAGCTATTTTTTCCCGGCAAAAAAGTTCCCCTGGTTGATGGCCGACCCGATTTCAGGTACCAGGTAATGAGAATGCATTTTTAGGTCTTTTCTTTTTTCTTTCTCTGTCTCTCGCTTTATCTGTCTCTCTCTTTCTTTCTGTCTGTCTGTCTCTCTCTCTCTCTCTCTTTCTCTCTCCTCTCTCTGTCTCTGCACTTGTCTCCCTCTCTCCTCTCTCTCTCTCTCTCTTCTCTCACTATCTCTCTCTCTCTCTCTCTCTCTCTCTCTCTCCCTCCCTCTCTCTCTCTCTCTCTCTCTCTCTCTCTCTTCCTAACGCGTAGGAGATTTCAGAGATGAAATTGGAGAAATAATACAAATAAAAGAGTTTATACTTGCTATTGCATTGATAACCGTAGTGTGAATCTGTGTTGGCATGATGATACTGCAGTTTGTGAGCGTTTATGTTCTGTTTCTTCGAGGAGTATATGTATATATATATATATATATATATATATATATATATATATATACATATATATATATATATATATATATATATATATAGATATACATACATACATACATACATATCAGCATAACTATATCTATATGTTACTTTGACGTTTTCTCTTCATCTGTGCTATCAGTAATGGCATTAAATACTGAAGTTGGTTGATATTAGCATCATCATGAGTGATATTAAGGAAGATGCAAATATCATTATTAATAATGATAATTAATAATAAGGATAATGAGGATAATAACAATAATGATAATAATGACAATGATGATAATTATATTAATATTGATTATAATAATAATGATGATGATAACAATGATAATAATGATAATAATAATAAGATCGATACTACTGCTAATGATAATAATGATGATGATAATAATAATAACAACAACTATAATAGTAATGATTATAGTAGTATTACTAATGATAATAATGGAAATAATGATAATTATTATAATAGTGATAATAATGACAGCAATAAAGACGATGGGAATAATGTAAATAGTAAGATAATTATGATGATAACGATAATGATAACAACAACAGCAATGAAAAAAATAACAATGACAGGAATAAAAATAATGATAATGATGATAATAATAATGATTATGATGATAACAATAATGATAATCATGATAACAATAATGATAATAACCACAATAATGATTTGATAACAATAATGATAAAGATATTGATAATAATGATAATTATGATGATAATAATAACAACGATGGTAATAAAAACGATTATGATAATGATAATGGTAATGATGGAGATAACGATTATAGTAATAGTAATAATAATGGTAATGATAATAGCGATACTAATAATGATTACAATAACGATAATAACATGTATCATAATAATCATAAAACTATAATGGTAATAATGATAATTAAGATCATAATGATAATAACAAAAATAACAACAATGATAATGAGGATAATGATAATGATTATAATGATGATGGCAATGATAAGGATGCTAAAAAAGATAGCAACAACAATAATAATGATGATAGTAATAATAATAATAATAATAAAAATAATAATAATAACATTAATGATAACAACGATAATGAAGATAATAATGATACAATTGTGATAATGAAGAGTATAAGAAATAATCATTATGATGACAATAACAACAAAAACAGCAACAAAGATTTTAGTGGTGGTAGTAATAACAATAATAAATACAACAGCGGTGATGATAAAAATGAAGATAATTATGATAACTATTATCTTCATGATACTTATCACTGCTCTTGCAATTATCATTCATATAATTACTATTATGATGGTCGGTATCATTATCCTTACTTTCACCATCATCATTACGATTTTTTATCATAATCATTATCATCATAATTTGTCTAAAATTACATGGAAAGAAACGCGTGCAACCTTAGAATCAGCGAGAAAAAAAGTCAGCAAGTCAGTAAATACCGAAGTCTACTCAGTAACAGCATTAAATGTACTGAATGAAGATATCTTGCCCCCTGTTCCTCTGTTGCTCATCTTCCCTTCAGCATCATTTCTTCCAAATCTGATCCACGTGTCTAATCTCGGCTATCAAAAAGCATCCAGATTTGGTCCTCGACTGACCAACCTCGTCACCACTCAGAATAGCCCCGCCACTCAGGAGAGGAATGGCGTAGGGTAAGAGAGATCTCGAGAAACATTTTCCACAGAGATTAGAAACCACCAAGGGAATTCTGACAAGTGAGGAAGACAGGAGAGAGTTACAAGACTTGATCAACAAGAACAGCATTCAATATGGCCTAGTAATTCCAGGA
>BOPN01000531.1:279801-282301 GCA_017312705.2 Penaeus japonicus | reverse complement strand
CAAGATCCATATGAGTGGTGAGTAGCCGCGGTGCTCCGGCTGCGATGTCCGCCAGCAGGTGTCACCGGGATAGTTAAAAACTTGGCTTGAGCCCGAGGCCTTGAACAGGAGCCAGAATTTTGGAAGGGCTGATGGAACAGGTCACCGCTCAGGAGAATGTTTAAGTCGTCATTTATTCTCCTGGATGAGATCATGCCAGGCCTGCGTATCAGGAGTCAACGCCGCCAGATCTAGGGCGTGTGTCATACGCTAATCTGGGGACATTTGAGATGCGATTCCTGACGAACCTGATTTCGCTGATTTCACACACACGCGTTCACGTGATTTTGAGTGCTATGATATTTATTTATTATTATATATATATTTTTTTATTTTATCTTATCTTTTATTTATTTTTTTATTCTATTTTTTAGTTAGAGGGTGATATAAATTACGGTAAATCATGGCATTAAACTATTTCAGCTTAAACCTTCCTTTCTCGAACATACAATACAGCCTTGCTATCTGCTAGCCTCCGAGGACGATGCCAAAGGCCCAGGCGAGGGCACAACGGGGGAGTACCCGAGGGATCGTCCCGAGAGTGATCGGAAGGAGGTCCCGAGGGCGCCATGAAGATCAAGCCCCCTGGACGCTCGACCTGAGGTCAGGCCACGGGAGGGCATGAGAGGGGGGAGGGGGGAGGAGGAGGAGGAGGAGGAGGAGGAGCCTCGAGTGTGAGCGCAGAAGTCTCGTCCCGTGAGATCATACTCGCTCATACTCCGCCAGTAAGCTATGCACACATCCTGAAATAGGAATTAAATAATTAGGGGATGATGAGCCAGTTGTTCACGCAAGGCATGTGGAGAACGCGCGGGTCCCGGATGTGGCTGCTCGCGGGGGCACCTGCGCCGTGACGCCGCCATACCGGCCCGCTTGTACCTCACCCACGTAAAAATGTCCGCGTTGTTTATTGCTCCTGCGAGCTCACTGACGAACCTCACTTAATTATTGCTACTATCAAATACCTGTCAAGGGCCGTGCACGCGCTTCTTTATAATGCCCGGACCCACCTATGACTTGCGGATTTTTGTCGAGGTGTTTTTTTTTGGCATGGTATCTACCAGTACATAGTAAGCTCATTAGCGGGGTGGGGACCATGTCTTGCCTTGGGCGCCCGACCGCCGCCTTACCTCCGCTAGCTGCTGCCTCGCCGGGGCACAGGGGGCCGCGCCGGGGTCCCACGCGAGACTTTACCGGCCCCCTGTCGCCCTGTCGCCCTACCGCCCTGTCGCCCTACCGCCCTGTCGTCCTGTCGCCCTACCGCCCTGTCGCCCAGTCGCCCTGTCGCCCTGCGCGCGGACGTGCCTGCATGCATACTTCCAACGGGGTCATGCCTATGCCTAATATATCTGCGTGCGTCCGTCGCGTCTGTATGGCTGCATTCACTCAAAAGCAGACAGGAAAGGGGGGGGGGGAAGGTCTGGAAACAAGAGACAGGTGGAAGGCATGCGGGCGGACGACCAAAGAGCGAGGACCGGACATATGATGACTGCGGGATGGAGGGCCGCCAGTGGAGGAAGAGAATAATGGAATCCAAGTAAGGAGAGAACAGGTGAGCAGGTGGACGCATGGTCATCTGAAGCCAGCAAGTTAAAAGGCAAACGTTCAAAGGACCCGTAATGCGCAAGCAAGCAGAGGAATGAGTTCTTAAGGGAAGAAAGGGAGTAGGTACAAGAAAGATGCATTATAAAAGACCGAATGTAAATAGTACAGTTTCTATAGATGTTCATCAACTATTTTTTTTCTATAGATGTTCATCAACTATTTGTTTTTCTATAGATGTTCATCAGCTATTTTTTTCTCTAGATGTTCATCAACTATTTTTTTTCTATAGATGTTCATCAACTATTTTTTTTCTCTAGATGTTCATCAACTATTTTTTTCTATAGATGTTCATCAACTATTTTTTTCTATAATGTTCATCAACTTTTTTTTTCTATAGATGTTCACCAACTATTTGGTTATGATAATTTATTTTAATTTTTCCTTTTGTCACTTCTCTATTTATCACACTGAAACCATTCCATAAAGTACACAATGATGTCAATTCTTCAAAGTACCAATGATAGGTCTACCTACTTACCCAACACTCACAACATAAAATAGGAATAAAAATCAAATTAAATAATCTATCTAAATCTATCATAAAATGTTTACATGATTACATAACCCTAAACGAATCCTTTAAAAAATGCCGGGCTTAACTTCCTTCATATTAAGATTAAAATGTCAGTTGGATGTATTTTCATCTGCGTATGTATTTAGTGATGAGTTTCACTAATATTCAGTACCTGTGACAATAATGATAATAATGATAACAACAACTATTATTACTATCAATATTATTTTTACTTTTGTTAATAATGATAATGATAGTGATTATGATGATATTAGTAAGAGAAATAAAAAGAATGATGGAGCTAATAATGATGATGATAAAAAAATATAATGAGAATGAAAA
>BOPN01000531.1:264801-267301 GCA_017312705.2 Penaeus japonicus | reverse complement strand
GACACTTCACAACCGGATGTGTGTCCATCACCCGCACCCTCCCCCTCCCGCCCTCCCCCCTGACGACCCAAACACAAAGACAGGACAACGACTACAGGTACATCGTGTTACAGCAACGTATCTACGGCTCCCTCTTGTGACAAGCGAACGCCCTGACATGAGACCGCTGGAAATTTGTCAGTTACTGCACTAGTTAACGCAGTCATCTGATAAACGAGCCGCTCAACCGCCGGCAGCTCGTATATCTCCGCAGCCGCTGGACTTGCTGGCCGTCCCGCCGTAGCCGCCGCCGCCGCCGCTAACCCCGGTTCGCCGCGGTTCGTCCCAGCGTGCCGAACCGCCATTTAGGTCGCATCGCGTCCGGATCGGAATTAGAGGCTGACCCGCCGCCGCTGCGCACCCATGGCCAATCAATGCTTCCGGGCCATCTCTCATCATGGCCATCGTCGGGGCCATCGGATGCTGTCAGACCCGCGGATCAGCGCTGCCACGATGCTGGGAGACGAGGCTGATCATGAAATTTATATTGCATTAAATTAAGTTTATGTTGCGTCGAGTAAAAGCGTAGTATTTTCCTCTTGTCTACGATGATTTCTGTTGGCAGTCAGCTTCTGTGTGTTTTTCCATGCACTATGATATGTATATATACATATATATATATATATATATATATATATATATAACAACAACATGCACTTTTACAATGCAATAAACCGACATATGAAACAAGTCATGTAAAAAGATTTACCTATTTTTAATTGATTTATGGAAACATGGACCCTCAACCAAATATTGCTATCAAAATGGATATATTGATATCCTTAGATTGAAATGTGTTATTCTTTAACGAAAAATGTTATTGTATTACCCCAATGCCAGATGGAAATTGTTTCTGCATTTGCTAATTCTTGACAATAACACACGGACTTTTTCTGCTGTTCTTCCTGTTCAGTCGACTAGTATTTCTTCACGTGCGTTTGATTCCTCGTATTTATCTATTCCCTTTTATCAGCACAAAGCCTTTTGAGTATTTCTAATTGGTTTTCTACTTGTTGTTTGGGCTGAAATAAACAGTTTTAATAAGCTGTCTTTTTATAAGCCTTTGATTACTTTTATGTATCCGTTTTCTTACCTCGCAAAACCTGACTTAGTTGCTAGCTGAAACAAGTGAATGCTTATTTCTATAAGAGAGAAATGAAATACGGAAAGAAAATATATGCTATCACCAACCACATATTACGGACATACCTACACAACAGTTTTTAGATCTCAAAGTAATCACCAAGACATTAAGTGACGAAATTAAAAGTGGCTTTTGTGCATGTTTGCATTTAGTGTTTCGTCAGCGTTTGCACTGTGTATTATTAGGCGTGATTCAGAAGGCTTGATTAAGCATGAGAAGGCATAAGAAGTTAAGGCAGTCCGTGATAACCTCAGGACCTCATCCATTAGGGACGGCGACCTTAACGAGGTGTTCCCGGAGACTCTGGAAGTGATTGCAATAGCGTGCGTTCATCCTGGGAAATTACCCAAGTCCTTTTTTCACTTCGCTCACCCAATCGTGACAGGGCCGCACTGGATCATAGAGATGTATATACACTTCTGCTGCATGTCTGGCGATTGCGGCTAATGAGCGGCCATTCCTGCCAGTCATTGTCAACTTTGTGCTCCAGGTGGGCGCGGGGGCTCGCCTGGTGAAGCGCCCGAAACTCTGCCTTTGTTCCGTGGCAAAAGAGCTCTGTTATCGAGCGATGGTGTGCCTGGGTCGTGGCTATTCGTCAGACAGACGCACGCAAATGCACACATATCTCCTTTGCATATCTCTCAGTATGTGCGAGTCCATAGATATATAAGGCAGAAAGGCGGTTGTTTGTGTGTGTACAAGTCAGCATACGGCACTGAATAATGTACACGCAAACAGGCACTGTACACATACGGCCTTGCTTGCGAAAAACAAATAACGGTGATCCGCCTTCTCTCTAATCTCTTCCCGGATCAGAGATAAAGCATAATTCTCCCCCCCCCCCCCCCCCCCCCCCCCCCCCCCCCCCCCCCACCCCCCCCCCCCCCCCCCCCCCCCCCCCCCCCCCCCCCCCCCCCCCCCCCCCCCCCCCCCCCCCCCCCCCCCCCCCCCCCCCCCCCCNTGTGTGTGTGTGTGTGTGTGTGTGTGTGTGTGTGTGTGTGTGTGTGTGTGTGTGTGTGTATGTTGTGTGTTTGTGTATGTGTGTGTATGTTGTGTATGTGTGTATGTATATATACCTGCATTCATGTATATAAGCGTGTACATGTATGTGTGTTTGTGTGTGTGTATTCACGTATATAAAGTTATGGTAAAACGTGAGACACAAGGCGATTGTATCCTTTTTGCCTGATCCCTCTACCATATGCTGGTGAAAGATTCAGAACTGTCAACTGTGAATTGTTATTTTTATGTAAGAGATCTGTGGCTTAAAGAGTCCTCTTTTTTTCTACGTAAGAGAAAAAAGTGACACCTCTTCAT
>BOPN01000531.1:239801-242301 GCA_017312705.2 Penaeus japonicus | reverse complement strand
AAATAAGTTATTCAGCACGGACGTGACTGGGCATCAAACCAAAGAACACGTTCCGCTGTCAGCATTTTTTTTCTCTCTCTCTTTGTTATCAATATATGTATCTTTTTTCAGAAACCAGGATGGGAAGCTTATCATTATCTGTCTATCTTTCATAATTTTATTGAAAAGAATATAGGTGAGAATGAATGATAAGTCCAGTCATTGGGGGTGTTTATCATGTTTTTTTTCAGGAAAATATGAAAACATTGGGAGGAAAATAACTTATGATATTATCAAACATATGGCAACCCTCTCTGTTAATTTTATTCCTGTATCTCGATTATAAAAGGTATAAAGGTGAAAGGTCTCTCTGTCACGCTTACATATATTACAATTTTCTATTAAAATTTGCCTTCTTATTGGCCTTTTACGAATCCTGATTATAATCAGAGAGGGACCGTGTCTTGAACCTTGCTTGAATCATCTTAATTACTCTTTTTGTTTTACTTGTTGTTGCATATTGTTCCCAAGCCAGAGAAGAATGAATTATCAAGAATAAAGAATGTACAGAAGGCTAGACAGATTAAAATACATTACCTTGATGTACCTGTCAGAAATAAGGTATTCATCCTATCGGTTAAGGGATAATGTATACTGTATATATATTTTTTTTCATTATTCATCACCGACGACAAACCCACACAGCACCTCTGTCCAAACCCCCTCCCAAGGCCAGAGCAGAAGTAGCAGGAAACTTGAAGTCGATGAAACCTCTCGTTCGACTTTCACCTTTGGAGCTTTCTCGGGCCTAAGCTCTGCATGATCGACAGGCTGACGACATCATTAGGGTGAATTGACGTCACGATGGTGAATGACTTGAAAACGCGATGAGTCCATCCATTCATATATATGGAAAAGCTGCCTCACACATGCTAAATAAAGCCAACACACATACACAAACAATAATGCAGATTTAGCCGCTGACCAGGAATTATTTCGCACCACAAAATCAACGCTTTATAGGAATCCGTAGATCAGCGAATTTTTGCTAACAGCTTCCCCAAAACCAACATCGTACCTAACAAGATCGATAAATGAACTTTCCACCCAAGAGAAATACGAAATAAGCGCCCACAATACCTCTGGGATATGCTGCAGGTGGTCACTAGTCACTACCAGGCTTTCACTTCGAAACGCAGCGTTTTTCGCCCATATGTTACGATCGCTTATTAATGCGCTCTCCTTAATTGCATGTGATGTTCTTAAATCTTATTTATTTAACTAGTCTTTCGTTGGGATTAGTGGGCTATTTATAAAGTTCGTATATTCATTTCGGATATAGATTAAGATTAAGATACAGGAAATGAAAGAGAGTAAGTGAAATTACATAATTATTTTACCTGCTATTTTAATATATTGATTATTGTATGATTTATAGATTTAGTAGTTAAGGTTAATTTCATGAACGTTCCATTAATGTTCTTTTTTTCAAGATGTTCTATCACTAAAACGTTTTGATCAGCTAGATATATGGCAACCTACCATTTCTCTTTTAAAGGCAGACCGCTCAACATTTTAACACGAAATAGTTGGCAGAACACTTTTTTTGTCACATACCGACTCTGAAAAGGGGATATTTATCCATGATGGACCATTCTACGATTTTGAAATCAAAACTATTTAAAGTCACAACCTCCTTGCCAACAGGCCTCCTATTGTAGTCCTTTTTTATAGACCAAAAGAAGAATTTCTAGAGACATCATGGCTCCAAAACTATGTAGTCCTTTAATAATGTTGTTGATACACGATGCCACTTAACCGGATGTAAAGGAACTGATAAAAAGAGCATCATTGAGCTATTTTTCCTTATAATACATTCTAATTATATCTATAAGTGTTAGTTAAACGCTTTAGATATAGCAATGGTAATTACAACAATTAGGTTTTCATGGCTCTTTGGTTCAACCTGTGTCTAAATGCTGGTAAGGATATTTCGGGATCCTTTTAACTAACATTTCCAACAGTAAGCATGTTTTTTTTTTTTTCTCTCTCTTTTTCTTACATATGCCGACATAAAATGAAAGTTTTATCTGTAATCAACATTGTCAGGCACAACCATGATACGTCATACTTGACACAGTACATCTAACAATTACATACAATTATTGTTCGCCAGCGTATCATTACTAATATTGATTTGTTTCGATCTTATTGATATCATGACTCTATTAAGAGTGAGATTCCTAGGACTCCATGCATAGTAGATTGCATTTTTATTATTCTGAGTTCCTATCACGCAGGTATTTTCCAATAATTCCTTTCTTAAGAATGGTTAGAAAGTGCTTAAATACCAGTTGCACCAATGGGGTTAAATTTGTTATGCCTGTGATTACATTTTCTATCGTCTTATTTATCTAAAAGAAAACGTTTAGCGTGTGATAGTAAACTTAATCATTTTTCTTGTATTTTTTTTTCTTTAATCGTTATAATATGCACATCCATTCCTATAGCTACAATGCAG
>BOPN01000531.1:229801-232301 GCA_017312705.2 Penaeus japonicus | reverse complement strand
CATTCTCCACAACGCAACGCTGATATAAATAATCACGTGTTTAGAGGCTATTTTAATGGTCCGTCTCTGATAAATGTTAGATATTAATATCTGCAATACGAATGACGGTATTTACGATTATGACTATGTAATGAAATTGATAATAATGATATAGTTAGTCACAATTAAGATATTAGATTTGTAGAAACGCAAATCGGCAGTAAGCAATCATGATAATGATAACAATAAAAGCAATAATGATGAAATGAAAGCGTGACCGATATTTGTTACTTGGGTTTTGTATTATATTTACCGGTTGCTCATTCTACAGTTATTTCTGTTTCAAATTGTCAGTGTTTTAATAAATGTCCAAATAGGTGATACAGACTTTAAATATCAATAATTTATGAATCGGTGGGCAGATTAGGTTATTCCACCTCGGGATATCGAGCCATGTGATTCCAAGTATCCAAAATTCCTTTAAAAGATAATGACTTGAACTGTGGATTTTCCATCGATGTTCATCCTATTTTCCTGACTTGTGCCATTTGCCTTCTCACTTGGAGAAAGATTGAGTCAAGGATAAACTAAAATACAACGCTGCGGAATATAACAGCAGAATCAGGACACAAATTTAGAATAAAGACACACGGAAAGAACATTCTTAGAGACAACAGATACAAGGCCATTTCAAAAGAGACCGCAGACTAAGTAAACAAACAAACCAGCCACCTGACCTCGCGGCCTTTGGGGAAAAAAATGCTTCTACGTCACACGAGTATTAGACAATCCCAGCACGTCATTGTAGGAAAGCATACGAGTTCAAGAAGTACTTACCCTCCATCCCCGGCATTGAACTACAAAAATTACAAACTAACGGTCGCCCATAAGCACGCGGCTAAATGATGAGCTTAATGTAGTATGCATGTTTCTCGGATAACTAATAAATGTCATGGTTCTAAGAGGAGGATAACAGACCACTTAGTTTTGTTTTGTTTTAAGTTTTAAAGGCAGGAAGTGTGCGCACGCCTCCTCTCTCATCTATCGTCTGGGTATTTTAAAGAATCTTATCGTTAGTGGTGGTTTCCCCCTAAAAAAAATCTGGTTTTCGAGCGTTGAGGAAAACTTTCCGAGTTGGCTAGAAGAAATTGAGTGATTTTGATTATTATTTTGTTATTAATGTGATTCTTTGTATTGCATTTGTGTTTTTGTTATTACAAGATAACTGTTATTATTTCATTTTATATTTTCATAATTCTTACTGTCTATGCATGTATCATTTTTGTTATATTTGTTTGATTATCATTATCGCTCATTATATATTGTTTTGTTATCACCGTCATTATTTGCATATTATCATTATCACCATGAACATATTAAGTTCTGTGTTCTCATACTTATTATCAATAACAAAAGACTAACAAGTCGCAATAAGTATTACCTTATTATCCGTTAACAATCTTGTTTACAGTGACTACTATTATATTTGTCAGACATCTTGATTAAGAAGGATGTAGCGTCAGACTTGGAAAGCACATGGTCTGTTACGTGTACGTGGCTCCTCTCTTATTACACCACGTGATGAAATCCCTCTGTAACCGAATATACTTATCATCTCCCTTTGATTTATTGTTTAATTTGTGTATTTATTCTACGAAAACTGTGATACATATTAAACAATAACACGCATGTATAGATATAACACATATTTGACACGATAGCCACAATGACAAGGTGAACGTTACTCAACTTCCGTCCGGATGACGCGTTGGAGTGTGAGTCACAGTGGGAAGTTTCTGCCCTGACCTTGTGTGTGCTGCCCGCCCGCATGCCCCTCTCTTTACCTTGTGTGTGAACGCGCATGCGCACAAATACGCTTCTCCACACACATGCGGGGAAGTGAGGAGAGGGAAGAGAATTTATGTTTCGTCTATATGGCGTTTTGAATTCCTGCTGTTTGAGCAGATGTGTGTGGGTGGGTGTGTGTGCGTCTGTGCGTGCGCGCGTGTGTGAAAACGTCTGTGTGTGTGTGTGTGTTCGTCTGTGTGTGCGTGTGCGTCTGTGAAAACGTCTGTGTGTGTGTGTGTGTTTGTGTGTGTGTGTATTCACACACACACACACACACATATATATATATATATAGAGAGAGAGAGAGAGTGAGAGTGCGTGTGTAAACGTCTGTCTGTGGATATATATGTATATATATATATATATATATATATATATATATATGTGTGTGTGTGTGTGTGTGGGTGTGGGTGTGGGTGTGTGCATGTATATGTGTGTATATATATAGAGAGAGACAGACGGACAGACAGACAGACAGACAGACAGACAGAGAGAAAGAGAGAGTCAGTCGGCTGCTGACAGTTGAGATCGGGAACCCTAATACAGCCCCAGAGATCACGTGATCACGCCACCCTGGGACCAGCGTGTTAACCTCCTTTCATATTCCTCGCCGTGTTGTTATTGTCACAATAAAGTCAGTTTGTAAGTCTGTATGTGGACGTGAAGTATGATA
>BOPN01000531.1:222301-224801 GCA_017312705.2 Penaeus japonicus | reverse complement strand
GAATATATGTTCGTGGTGTTTATAGATGCAGAACGCTGATGAGTCTCTCTCTCTCTCTCTCCCTCTCTCTCTCTCTCTGTGTGTGTGTGTGTGTGTGTGTGTATGTGTGTGTGTGTGTGTGTGTGTGCGTGCGTGTGTGTTTATTTATCTCTCTCTCTCTCACTCTCTCTTCCTCTCTCTCTGTGTGTGTGTGTGTGTGTATGTGTGTGTGTGTGTGTGTGTATGTGTGTGTGTGTGTATGTATGTATGTATATGTATATATATATATATATATATATGTGTGTGTGTGTGTGTGTGTGTGTGTTTATTTATCTCTCTCTCTCTCACTCTCTCTCTCTCTCTCTCTCTCTCTCTCTCTCTCTCTCTCTCTCTCTCTCTCTCTCTCTCTCTCTCTCTCTCTCTCTATATATATATATATATATATATATATGTGTGTGTGTGTGTGTGTATGTATGTATGTATGTATGTATGTATGTATGTATGTATATATATATATATATATATATATATATATATATATATATATATATATGCATACACATATATATATATATATATATATATATATATACAAATACATATACAGATAAATATATACATGAAATACAGAATGTCGCAAACACGCAAATACTTGTGCTGTAAACTCATTGATCATTTTACTCTATTTTTTTTACGAGGCTTGGAGTCAGAATATGCAGACACTATCCGGATTTTCGACCCGTCGTAATATTCTCCCCCATACTCATCTATCACCCCCCCCCCATTTCCCCTCTGTCTCCCCCTCCCTCATCCCCCCCTCTCCCTCCACATTATCCCTACTTTATTGCCCGGGCAACTAGTCATACTACGCAGTCAGTTGAGATAATGCAATAAGGAATCGATGCCCGCCCCCTGTGCCCTCACCCCCCCCCCCTCCTCCTCTCCTCCTCCTCTCCTCCTCTTCCTCTTCGGGGATCGGGCATGAAAGGCATTAGAAAAGGTATATCGAATAGAGTGGAAGTAAATTTTAATAGAGGAGTATTGTGTTGCCTGAACGTATAGCCTTGGTGAAGGGCTATATATATACGGAACATGAAAGGAGACTAAGCAACGCCGTTCCTGGCAACGCTTGGGTTGTTGGAGAAATTAAATTGTGGATAATGGGAGGACGTGTTAAAGAAAGCAGTAGAAAAATAAAACGAGAGAAGTGTGTTCAGTAACTAGACATCATGTTACACATTAGATATTAGTTTTACAAGGATTATATAATATATATATATATATATATATTTTTTTTTTTTTTTTTTTTTTTTTTTTTGCGACAACAGCAGCATTAGGAATCTCTTCTTGTCATTACATTGTTCTCGCTGACTTTTCTATAACAATTTATGAGTCTCCGTTAATTCTAATGCCACTGTCGAATACCTGTCAGCCGCTGGTACCTCAACTGGGTACCCAAAAACTCGAAGAAAGAAAGGTTTGTATCTCTCTCTTTTTGCCGTCCAAACCGTCGTGGTCCAGCCATTCTAGGATTCCACCTCAAAAGCTCACATTTTGCTCACATAATACCGAGCTAATGTCAGGAATTGGGCGAATGGCGCATTCCTGTTCCCAAGTCGCAAGTCCGGGGGTTTACTGGGAAAGGTGGAAGGGAGGATTGCGACACGGAGAAAATTGCCAGAAGCCGTAAAATGTAATAAATTTATGCGAGTTCAGAAATTGTGTGTATTCATTTTACTGTTAGTAAGTCCAAGTTGTTTTAGGGTTCTCGTGTTTGGGAGGTTCTTCTGGTAAAAGAACAATTATTTCCATTTTTGAAAAAAAAAAAAAACAAGTATGATAAGTTTGAGATCTGAAGAGAAGTGTTAATGCGAATTCTTGCTCCGTTTCTTGTTCCTCCCCTGTCTAATGACAAGCATTCACGAAACACTTTTTGTATTTTGTTCGGGTTTTATTGCGTTTCTTTTCTTTTCTTTTTTCCTTTTTTTAGGGGGTTGAGGAATTCATGCCTTATTTTTCAGAACAATATCATGGCTAATGGATATCCTAAATAGAAACAATATGAAAAATGCAACTAATAAAGAGTTAATTCCTAGAGTTACGCTACGTAGCGACACGGATAGTTTTTGTTATACTTTTTTCGCTGCGGATTTTGTGAAATTTTTGCCCTGCTTTTTCTCAAGAATTTATTTAGCGGTTGTTAGTGTTTGTTTTATTAATCTTTTTTTCTTTCTTTCTTTCTTTCTTTTTTGTTGCTGAACCATTTTATATTGATATCTTTTACCCTTATTTTCCAGACGCAAGGAATCGGACACGGGACTCCAACAACCTGTTGACGTATTCGACTGGTGAGTAAATACAAATTTTATTACTGCCGCGTCGTTACATTAGTAATTAACCTAAAAGTTGAAGTAGAATATATGTATAAATAGGTGATAATTCGAAATCCATAGTTGTAAAAACGTCAGTTTAACAATGATATGGTAAACATTTAAGCAACGCGATAACTAAGAAAGAAATA
>BOPN01000531.1:212301-214801 GCA_017312705.2 Penaeus japonicus | reverse complement strand
GAGAGGGATAGGGAAAGGGAAAGGGAGAGAGAGAGAGAGAGAGAAAGAGAGAGAAAAAAAGAGAGAGAAAGAGAACGAGAGAGAGAATCAGAGGACAAAGAGGCAGGCAGGCAGGCAGGCAGGCAGGCAGGCAGGCAGGCAGGCAGGCAGGCAGGCAGGCAGGCAGGCAGGCAGGCAGGCAGGCAGACAGGCAGGCAGGCAGGCAGACAGTCAACCAACAGACCGAGAGACAAACAGACAGTAGGTAAAGACAGATAGACTGGTTGAGTAACACTAACTGACTGATAGACTGAAAAACCGGCAGACAAGAAAGAAGAATATACGCTATTGACAAACACCAAGATAAATAGCAGGAAAAAAACAAAAACAAAAGAGGAACAAGCTACCATGCGGGTAATAAAAGTTTTTTTTACCCTACTTACAACCCTCACCCGGCGCAAGCATGCATATCGACAAACCCGGCGAGTGTCAACATTTCCCAGAAGGCAAATGCATCCAAAATGCTCATTCTTTCCGACGACAGCGAAAAGGCGCGTGAACTGACCAATTATTGGCGGGAAAACGCGAAAGCTCACCCGGCCCCCCCCCACTCGAATTAAGTCCACGGAAAGACCACGCCGCCTTTCGGGGTGACATTTTGTCTGTGAGATCATCAGGTTTATTATTTACAGCTAGGGAGGCAGGGATACCGACGAGGGGGGGGGGGGGGGAGGGAGCTACGCCCCCCTTCTACCCTTTTGGGATCTGTCTGGAGATTCGTATTTAGTCTGGAGGAGAGGATGTTGTCTTGGGTCTTCCTTAGGCTGACAAAGGTTACGTGCATGATTGATGTGTGTGGTGGTGGTAGAGATGTACAGGTGAAGGTAGGATGAAATTAATTAATGGACTTTTACGTGTCGCACACACGCGAATAAACGCACGCACGTACACACACGCACACGCACACGTACACGTACACGTACACTTACACGTACACGCACACGCATACGCACACACACACACACTCACACACTCACACCACCCCACACGCCCCCACATACACCCCCCCCCCCCACACACACACAAAGCACCCTCCACCACCAACCGCCCCCCCCCCCAACACACACACATCCACGAAACGAACTCCCGTCAAAGAGAAGACTAACCACGAAACGAAAATATCGATATTCTCCTTTGGGTTCGACCTAATGACAGGTTACCCCGTCCACGATGACTTGGGCTTGAATACACACGTTGTGGCTTTGGTATCGACCTGAAGGAGAGAGAGAGAGAAAGAGAGAGAGGGGGGGGATGGAGAGGGGCGGGGGGACGGCGGGACGGGTGGACGAGAGGATAGGGGGGTAGGACGGGTGGGGGGACGGGTGGAGGGAAATGGGGGGTGGGGGTGGGGGGACGGGTGGAGGGAAATGGGGGGTGGGGGTGGGTAGGACGGGTGGTCGATTATGGGTCGATGAGGTGAAGATAAATATTTGTCGCGTATTACAGGGTTTTTGTTGTTGTTGTTTTTGTTGTTATGAACAGAGTATTGTTTTTTTTATTTGTGTGTTTTGTTTTTAAAGTTTGATTATCAGTCTTATTGTTGTTTTTGTTGTTTTTATTGTTGTTGCGTCTACTGCCTCTAGTAATGATAATAATAATGATAGTAATGTTAATGGTCACCAATATGATTATGATAATCATGTATTTGATGATATAAAGATAACTGTTGATAACGTAACAATAATAGTGATGATGCTAATGCTAATGTAAATGATAATGATTATAATTTACTACCACTACTACTACTATTGTTGTTGTTTCTTTTTATCATCATTATTATTTGTGGTGGCATTATTACTACTATTGTATTAATATGATTGCTTTCACTATTTTTCTGGTTATCATTATTACTGATGTACTGATAATAAAGATAGTAGTAATTATTAATACTATTATTGTTTTTTATATTATTATTATTATCATTGTTATTGTTGTTGTTGTTGTTCTTATTGTTTTTATTAGTATCAGCATCATTAATTTTACTTTTGTTGTTGTTGCAGTGGTTATTATCATTATCATTGATATAATCATGTTTATATTGTTATTATTGTATTCATTATGATCATGGAATTAGTAATAATTATCATTATTATTGTTATTGTGATTTTTATGGCTGTTATTACTTTTGTTGTTTTTAGTTTTTGTTTTTATTATTATTATTGTTATCATTATCAATATCATTAACATTAGTGTCATCATTTTGTTATTATCATTGTCATTATTATTATAATCAATATTATTCTTATGATTATCATTATTATTACCGTCATTATCATTATCCTCATTATCACCAGCACCCCTATTCCCTTCTCTCTTCCGCACTCTCATTTCCCGCCCAAAATGGCGTTCTAGTTACATCCTGGATAGTGTTGCGTCGATGGTAGTTGGTTGACTTCCGTGATGGTTGCAGGTCCGTCGCTGTCATAACAATGCTTGCCATTATATTTTCAAGCCTTGGCTA
>BOPN01000531.1:187301-202301 GCA_017312705.2 Penaeus japonicus | reverse complement strand
ACAATCCAAAAATGATAATGACGTTAAGAATGGTATGTTCTTACAGGAAAAATAATTACAATAGGATAATATCAGCCGTGAAACAGTGTTGCTAAAGCCACGAGTAAGTAGTGTTCACATGGAATGCTGGTTGAACACGTGCAGTGCAATCAGCAGAGTTGCCAAATGCAATTATGCTAAAATATATTAAAACTAGCAACAATGCAAGGCTAGAACTGGAGATTGGGACTCGGTGTTTTCATCCCGATATCCAGAGAGCGATGGTGCATTGCAACGCGCTGTTGATTAACCTGGTGAGGTGCCTACTAATTGATCATGCCATCAAGTCGCATCTGGATCGATTGCAGCGTGATTAGTATCTCACGTCGCACAGCTCGGGCTCGACGCAATACCGGTTGAGAACTATCTACTCACTCGTTGCTAGTTTTGCTTTGTGTTTGTGTGTGTGGCTCTCTGGACAAGGATGTTGCACGCTGCATTGTCTTCCTGTGTAGGTTCATGCTGCGCCTGTGTTGAATATTACGGCGTATGGCATGAAGGTCGGAGGGTAACTGCTACCTTGAATGCGTGTGTGATCGGAGAGTTGATGTTGCGGTAAGTTGATGCGAGTGTGTGTGTGTGTGCGTGTGCGTGTGTGTGTGTTTGTGTGTGGTTGTGGTTGTATGTTTGTGGTTGTGTGTTTGTGTGTGTGTGTGTGTGTTTGTGTGTGCATGAATGTGTATGTGTGTGCGTGTGTGTGCGTGCGCGTGTGCATTTAAATATGTAGATATGAGCGCGTACGTGAATGCATCGTCAGTTAACTAGGTCCGTCAATCCTCAGAATAGCTTAAAAGTCAATGTTTCATCGACTTGATTAGATTATTAAATTAGTTTTTACTGCTAAGGATGATTATAAACTTGAAAAAGGGAAGTGGTTGTTGCCATCATCACATAAATTCAATTTAAAGTTAGTTCACTTAAGTGGATTAATAAATTATACTGAAGTCATACTGAATTGAAATTTTGATGTTTTACCATTATATATATATATATATATATATATATATATATATATATATATATATATAGAGAGAGAGAGAGAGAGAGAGAGAGAGAGAGAGAGAGAGAGAGAGAGAGAGACAGAGAGATCTATACAAAGTTCTTTTTTTAAATATTGATGTTGAGAAGTAACGCGAGTCAAAAGTCAATTTCAATTATTTTACAAGTTTTGCACCGAGGTTCTTCCACCCCAGCATTTTAAATATTTAACGGTCATCCATCCACTAAACCCACTGTTTTCACCAATGACGCATGGGTGTGTATATATAATAAAGAGTTTGAAAGGACGTCGTGACTTTAGTTCAATATAAAAAATTAATTCTGTTTAAGTATAACTAATATTTTTTTTCAGTTTTCTCCAGGAATCCATTCTTGATTTCTAAATTGTTTTCTTGGCTGAATTTGGCTCTTCATTTTATTTCGAAAACACTCAACTTTGCGTGATCACTAGCAATTTATTTTTGTGAAGATGAATTGGGTGTAAACAAAAGTATAAGAGAGAGTTATATTTGCCAAGAGCAGAAAGGTGTAAGAGAATTTTCTTTTTTAGATGTTATCGCCTTATCATAGGGTTTGAAATGAAACATTATTAAATAACCCAGAACAAAGTTATCATTAATGTACTTAGTGGTAGCAAGGTCTATAATACGTTTGTTTTGCTAGTTTTTTTCACACACACACACGCGCACACACACACACACACACACACACACATACATACACACACACACATACATACACGCACACACACACATACACACACTCACATACACATACATACACGCACACACACACATACACACACGCACACACACACACGCACACACACATAACACTAACACACATTTATATATATGTGTATATATATGTATGTATATATATATATATATATATATATATATATATATATATATATATGTATATGTATATGTGTATATATATGTATGTATACATATACATATGCATATATATATTTATATATCTATCTATACATACATACATACATATACACTGTGTACACACTACACAGCATATCTTCCAGTGGTTTCTGGCTCAACCTTTTATCGTTTTATTACCATCTACCTTTCGCTTCTTCGCTACATTAATCCGGAAGTTGTCACCTTTGGACGCATGTTTGTATGGCATTGGCCTATATATATATATATTTCTATTTTAGGTGAATGTGTGCATGGTATAGGCCTATATCGTTTTGTGAGCATTTGGTCACTAAGAACAGGTCTTCTGAAAGGTCGCCCTGATTCCTTTGATTGGAGTACAATATGTGAATATGTAAATATATATATATATATGTATATATATACATATATATATAATATATATATGTATATACATATATATATATATATAATATATATATGTATATATACATATATATATATGTGTGTGTGTGTGTGAGAGAGAGAGAGAGAGAGAGGGCTAGAAAGAAAGAAAGAGAGAGAGAGAGAGAGAGAGAGAGAGAGAGAGAGAGAGAGAGAGAGAGAGAGAGAGAGAGAGAAGAGAGAGAGAGAGAGAGAGAGAGAAAGAGAGGAGAGGGAGGAGAGGGAGGAGAGGGAGAGGGAGGGAGAGGGAGAGGGAGGAGAGGGAGAGGGAGAGGGAGAAGGGGAGGAGGGAGAGAGGGAGAGGGAGAGAGGGAGAGAGAGAGGGAGAGAGAGAGAGAGAGAGAGAGAGAGAGAGAGAGAGAGAGAGAGAGAGAGAGAGAAAGAAAAAGAGAGAGAGAGAGAGAGAGGAAGGGAGGACAAAGAACAAGAACAAGAAAAAAAAAAAAAACAGATAACGCTCTAGCCAGACATCGATTGTTCACTTTGCGTGGGTAGTCATGGGTTGAATAATGCAATTGCTTCTCAAACGGCATGGCTCGGTGGCTGGCGCTGTTACGGAGGTCATCGGCGTCGGAATTAACAGTCGTTTATATTTTTAGATATTCTGGTTGAACGACGTGTTTCGGCGTAAGAAATTCAATATGCTAGCACCTTGAAGATTATGTCCTTATAGCTTTTAAGTATGAATTTCATTATGGCATTTTTATTAAAGTCTAGAATTATGATTGTAGATTCGTATGTTAAAGTAGATAGTTTTATATCTGTACAAGTTTTGTTTAATAATCTTTGTTATTTCCAGGGTCGTCATGTCGGCGAAGCAACAGTAACTCTGGAGAGAAATAAATTGTTCATCATAGCTTCTTCGTCATCACATTTTCGCTATGGTAAGTCGCTCAGGATTTTTTTTTTTTTTTTTTTTTTTTTTTTTTTTTTTTTTTTTTTTTTTTTTTTTTTTTTTTTTTTTTTTTTATATAATAGTTCCTTTTTTCTTTCTCTTTTGTTAATGGAATTGTTCGAGGCAAAATGTTTCAAACCTGTCCTTGCTAACCTTGGGAAAAGATATTTGTGTGTGTGTGTGTGTGTGTGAGAGAGAGAGAGAGAGAGAGAGAGAGAGAGAGAGAGAGAGAGATAACTTTTATGTTCTTAAGGCCATACGGTCATGTCTTGTTCCTTTAACGCCATTTATCGATTGCATTTATTTTTAACTCTGACCTATCGTTCTTCTTCCTAAATGTTTGGAAGCTACAGGCATTTCCGAGTCGATAAATTAATTACCTGACGGAACCTGCCCGCTCCCCCAGCTCGTAAGGTTAGCCTACCGTATAAAACTATGCCGATGTTTAATGTATGAGTAGTTAATTCGAAAACTTTTGACAAATTGCGGTTTTATTAATACTAGAGGTTCTAATCACGGCAACATCTACTGCGCATTTTAACCGTATCGTTTGGCTTGTATTCGTATTGCCAGTAAAATTAAATGTATTTATGTTAAAGAAAAAGCCGATTTCGTTCTGAAATATAGCGGAAAATCAGCTATGGAACTAACACACGATTGTTGACACTCATGCCCCTCCCCCCAAAAAAATATCAATATTCTTGTTTATCCTACCCGTTCAAAAAGCTCTTTCTATTCTTTATGTATAGTACTATATGTCATGGTTTGATTGTATATGATTATCACCGTGTCGTACAGAGCCTTTCTTCGGCGAATGGCGAATCCACATTTCTTTCATGTGAGTTTACCTTTTGAATAATGGCTCTCGGTAAGAATCGGGAGTGAATATAGTGTGTGAGTGGGAGAAAAGTATGTGAAAGTACTTGGAACTATAGGTCAATTGATGTAGGATTCCATAGTTTTCTTGAAAGTACTATTGTTTCTTCGTCGCATGAGTACATGGATGGTTTTCATACACGGTGTTGATTTCATGGCTAGTTTGGTATTAAGACAGTTAACAAAAATAGAAGTACTGAACTGAATGACTAGCCTAAATATATCTTCACTGTCCCACAATAGAAGTTCAGTCACTGAAGCTCTCTCTAACTATCGTATGTCTCATATTAAAAGACTACATCATAAACACTGGACTTAACCAATCCGCTCTACATCCAACACCGTATATCCAGTTATTTTATTAGAGTCATTAAACTCTTTTGAATAAAAACAAACTGCTTCACACGCTAAACCAGGTCCTGGGGAAACCATAGTACGTGTTGCTATTTGATCATTGATCTGAGTGTCGAGAAATATATATATATATATATTTTTATGTCCATTTTTCCGAAAATCGAACAGCTTTTGAAAAAATATATCCCATTATCCCTCTCATGCTATGCTTAAAAGTATTTTTTTTTAAGTTAACGCCAAAATGAGGATCGTAAAATAATAAAAAGGCAATACGAGGTATTTACGCTGAAACGGTTAAATTACGTTCGCAGAATCCACACAATTGAAACTAACCTTTGAGGACAGGTTAACCTTTACCTTCAGTTACCTTCGGATGTGTTGAACACGAGGTATACAACGTAACATATGGTATTATATGACGACGCTCACTAATGCACTGATGTTATTATTCGTGTAGAATTAGCTATCAAGTTTCATTGAATTACGAATATATTGGCTGCAACGTTAAAAAAATAATGAAATAATAATAATAGCAAATAAATCGCGCCCCGATACAAACTTTATATTTACATTATAATAAAAGTGAATGTTTTATTTGTTTACATTTCTTCTAGGATAAAGTGAAATAATTGATGATATGAATTGTAATGTCACACACACACACACACACACACACACACACACACACACACACACACACACACACACACACACACACACACACACACACACACACACACACACACACACTATCGAACTAAAAGGCTTCACATATATTTGAAATTGTCCTGTACAAAACAAAAAAAAGTATATTAAACCACTAATCAGATAGTAAAGACTTCAAACAATGCGCTTAAAATATTTATATCAGGACTGGGATATAAAAATTCAAATTGTGGAATCAATACCGTTGCTATTCTAATACTGCCATGAATAATAGACTTCAGTCCCGTTTAACCGCGTATCACTAATTCATAAATCTTATCATGCGCGTGTTATCTGAAGCTATTATATGCAACACTGAAGTTTCTATAACTGAAAAGCAATAAAGTTTCATGGATTTGCCTATTTAGGAACAAATATATGTTTCCACCTATCAATTTCGGAATACCATGCTTTGTTATTATGATAGTAATGGAAGAGATGGAAAAGGAGGGTGAAAGAAGACATGTGTACCTGTCAATAATAAATAAATTACCTTAGACTATTTGTTATCCATTATTCGTAAGCTTTAGGACAACTTACAGCTCCCATGTTTCATTCCTTGGGCAGGTTTCCCATGCACGTTTGACACATATATCTTCTCCACAGGATATGGGCGAGAATAAAGATGTGTTGGTGAACCTAACACTGGAGACCAACCTGACAGAGGAAACCAACGGAACACTGCTTCAAGACACGAGTTCAGAATGGGTACCCTTGGACACCTTCATTGGCCTTGTGCTAGCCTTCTCGTCCTGTTTCTTCATTGGCATTTCGGTGATATACAAAAAGCTCGCTCTTCGTGATATTGAGGTTGGTGCTTCAGCTTTTGTTGAGTTTTGTAACACGTAATGCGTATTATTATTATTATTATTTTTTTTTTTTAGGGGGTTAGGTACTGTGGTGTGCGTGTACCATTATAAATTTATTAGATGTTGTGTACAGATCTTGTTACTACTGTGTAAGAAAAAATAATGCTTGAAGACTATTTTGAATTCATCTAAATTTTATACATTAATTTAATACGGTTATGTTTTGGTAGGATATTTCTCAAAAGTGTCATTCTTTATATTTAAAATGTGGTTAGGTGTTTGATCTCAAATAAAACTTCATATTTCAGACGCAGGGAGGAACTCGTGCAGTGGATGGAGGTTATGGGTATTTGCGCTTACCCAAGTGGTGGTTGGGCATCTCTCTCATGGGCCTGGGAGAACTCACCAACTTTGTGGCCTATATATTTGCACCAGCCATTTTGGTCACTCCTCTCGGTGTGTTTTCTATCGTATGCACGGCTGCATTGTCTCCTTATTTCCTGAAAGAGCGCTTAGCTATGCTAGGAAAGCTGGGATGCGTGTTGGTACTGGTAGGATGCGTTATTGTCACGCTTTGTGGGCCAAAAGACAGAGAAATTGCAAGCATGGAGGAACTTCAGTCTCAGCTTCTCCATCCAGGATTTTTGATATACGCCAGTTTGGTGGTGGTTGTTTCCGCCATTTTCATGGCCCTAGTACCCCGCTACGGTCACCGGTACGTTCTGTTATACATCACTATTTGTTCCTCCTTTGGCTCCCTCTCTGTCATGTTCTGCAAAGGTGTAGGTCTGGCCCTGAAACAGACTTTTAGTGGAATTAACGAATTTACTAACTGGGCCACCTGGGTCTGTCTAGTGGCACTTGTAGCATGCTTGCTCATTGAGACAATTTATATGCAGCGTGCACTTGATCTCTTCAACAGTTCTGTCTTTATGTCTATCAATTATGTGCTTTTCACATCTCTTGTAATTATAGCTTCATCCATATTGTACACAGAACTTCGAGAAATTGGTTGGAAAAATATTGTCCTAACACTTCTAGGCTTCATTGTCAACATAGTTGCACTATTTCTCCTTCATCTGGATAAGGAAAATGGAGCACAACAAGCATCTCCTGATACGAGAGACACCTCACCCGAGTCCCCTCCGCCCATTAAAGTTTCTGGAGGCGGATTAGACCAAGGGACACCTCTTCTAAGTAGAGCACCTGCTTCACCGCTAGCAGGACTTAACCTAACACACAACGTATTCCCCGCAAAAACGAATTCCTGCATGTCTTTGATAAGTCAGAAATCGCAGCTTCGCCACGCTAGAGAAAATAACCACCACCATCCCCTCGACAACATTGAAGACGATACTAGCCATCACAGCAACAGCAGCAACAGCAGCAGAGGTGGCAGCAGCAGTGCAGAAGGAAGCACCAGCAGCGGGCCGAGCAAACAGGAAGATGGGTGCGATGCCCGACGCGGGCATTGCCGCTCAGCTTCAAGTTGCATGTGTGAGGTGCCACTTCTCAATGAACTTCAAACATCAACAACAAAGTTCACTTCACAGCCATCGTCTCCTCAAAGTGATATAAGCAAAAATAATAACAATAACCGTAGCAGGAGCAGTAGTTGTAGCAGCAAAGTAAATGAAGTGGCCGTGAGTTTAGACGAAGAGCTCGAAGACCGGTATAGTCATAATAAAGCTCTGGTTTGACATATACTTAGCAGAGTCCATATATAGTGCCATATATGCCAATAGAATGGATGGCATAGTTGTGCTGTCCACATGCTACGATGGTTATGCGTGCCTATTAAGTTACACTATGCTGTAATGTTTATAACTGTGACTATAATATATAAAGACCAGGCATACATCAAGGGCAGTGACTGAAAATGTCCCATTGAACAGGAGCATCAGAGCTCTTTTATATGTATATATGACAAGTGTATATTTGAGGAAGCTAACAGTTTCCTCTTACGGTCGAGAAACCATGAGCTAACCAAACACGAAGATTAACACACTGTATTTCAATATTTTTTTGCTGGAAACATTTGTGCATGTGTGGATATTTATATTGTAGAATCTCATAATCCGAGGATTGAAACAAATATTGCAAAATGAAATAGACTGCAAGGGGGGCGAGAAGCTTATAACACCATCAACAATGCTAAGCGGAATCTTATCCTTAATTAAGATTACAAATCAGTATGATCCATTAGAAGATCCTTAATGTCAGTCTGTTTCAGTGTCTTTGATAAAGAAAATCACTATGAAGTCTCATCCTCAACTTGCCTTCTCCATAAACATTTTAAAGATAAATGATCCTTAAAACTATCCTACAAATTCATATATCATTATGTATTTGTTTTGCCAATTACAGTATTCACTCATTTAAGCTGACAGAAAAAAAATAAAACTGGTAGGTTGATCTCAGAAGGTTGTTTACTTGTTATAGAATGATTTTTTGAAATGTTATATTATAAATCAGTATAATATTTTGTTTCTTTTTTTCTTTATTACATGATTTGTACAGTACATGAGAATACAGGACAGATCTTTGTTTATAGAATGAGGGACTTGTACATAAGTGTATTTCCAGTAGCTGTGTGTATGATGTGAATATTGATACATTTTTTGTCCAACTATGTGTTCTACATTGATTATTATTTGTTTATACACATTCCACTGTCACTGAGTTGGGGATTTACCTAGCACTGCACTGGGTATTCAAACCATATAACATAAATCTACTTTTCTTTGTCTGCAAGTCATTGCTGTAACACATTGCTTTCTGACATTTACAGCTATGTGATTTCTCTTGTGAAATACTTGTAAAATGGTTAAAGAATACAGTATGAAGTGAATTGTTATTAAAGTATTGTATTTTATGCACAGAAATACCACTTTATTTGTAAAGGAGGGTGTTTATACTTAAGATAACACCTCTCTTTATTTCAACTAACTTAAGAATGATAACAAAATACACTGAAACAATACAAACACAGGATGTATAAAGCAGTTTAATGCACATGTATTCATGATTTTTTTTTCTTACAAAGTAAGAGTGAAAAAAGTAAACCTTATACAATGTCTAAAAGATTACTCAGTTTTACAAATATTGTAATTGTATCATACATTTTGTGTAGGGCTCCTTCTTGAAACATCACTTACATAATCCAATTTTACTTTGTTATGAAATATGGAATAGCTAATCAGTTCACATTAACAGAGAAATTGCATTTATCACTGATTTACAAGGAATCTGCTAGAAATATCTCATAAGAGACACTGGTCTGATCCTGTAGATTTTTCATGTTAATAATATTGTAATTATATGTGAATGGTTATGATAATGATTGTATATGGAACTGATGGTGTAATTCTACACTTTTTTTTTCAAATCTGACAATGGGTACTCATATTTAAATATAATTTAAATCATTACTTTTTTGTGACTCCTGCCATTCGCGACACTGCATCATGTTTTTTTTTAAATGTTTATATGTTTATTTATGCTTTAAAAAAAAAATGGAAATGGGTGATTTTAGTTTTATCACTTTTAATGAATTGTTTACTATCAGTTCCATCTCTCATCCCCAGATAAAAGCAAGTATACTAAACCCAGCTTTATTGTTTTTAATTACTTCTACTAAATCATTCTGATCAATATTACTATCATTACTTTGTTATCGCTTCTGATGATTGTATATAAGGTTTTTGCTAGTTTGTGAATATTTATTTTACTTTATTTAGAATAGTTATTTTTGTCCTTATTCTTATGATCTATTTGTGAATATAGAGAATCTCTTAAAGCACTCTTTGCCTTTTTAAAAATATTTGCTATTGGCTGCTTTAACCCTCTTGATCTACCCAGTTTCTTTTTCTAATATTTTTTTTACAGTTTATATAGCAAATGACAAGGAAATATCCACCTTGAGAAAGAGTGAATGAAAAAAAAGAAAGTAAGAAAAAAGCAACAACTTCTAAACCAGGAATAAGGTAGACATGGTCCTTATTCTTTCTCCTTTAATTGGAAAGAAGTTCTGGCAAGTTTCAAGATAATTACTAAGATACAGATTTTGAGAGTAATGAAATATATATAAGTATTAGATAGCTATTAGTTAGCTGCAAGTTAGCAGTAAGTTATCCCTATTAAATTTGATATTCTTAGTTGGCTAGCAGTCCAGTCCAGCTGTCCAAAGATCATATATAGTCATAAACCTTCCTGTTACTAAAAGCTATTCTAAAGTTATCTATCACTATGCTCTTATTTAACTTAGTTAGGAAAAGTCAGAGTGGAACTTTGTACTAAATGTTTCTTTCAATATCCCTTTAACCTTCTTGACAGAGGTAATCTAGCAATAAAATACTTAGCTTCCATAATCTACTGTAGCTGAAGTAAATACATTATTCTAATATTTACTTGGTGTGCCAAAGCATCCATAATACCAAATCTTATATATTACTTTTGCACATTTGCACGAACTTAAGAATATGAAGTGCCAGAACAACCTGTCTTGCCTGGCTAATTCACTAAGTAATAATTTTGAAAATATTCTTTGTTTTAGTGGGTGTTCTCTACTGATCACTGCTTTACATCTTATTATTAGTTTTTCTTCTTATATTTTCTTATTTGTGAATTTGATTTTATGAGAAGAAAGTAATATCTCATATAGTTACTTAGGTACTATTGTTTTTGAATATTTAAATAAGTAATGAGAAAACAGTATATAGTATAATGGTAACTATAGAAAACTAGATATTTAACTGAATTTGAAAAATGTTTAAGAATGTATAGGCGATGTGTCAATTTCCTCATATAGACATTGTAGCAACGCCCCCTCCCATTAACCATAGCTATAAATTATTAAAAACATACACATTGTAATATTTATACAGCCAATATTAAGTATTCAACACATGGAAAACAATAATTCATACATTATCACAATAGTTACAAGGAGAAACAAAAGTTTTCATATTTGTATGATTACTTCATAGGACACGATATGATTTTATTTCGCTGTAATATTATCTAGTCTTTGAGCTTTGATAAAGATGATAAATCTACTTTCCTAGATTATTAAGTTTATTCCATATCCAAAGAAAATACGCTTTCCTTCTTTCAATAGTTTTTTTTTTCATATCGGGTAATGAATGAAATGCCATGGGACTTACTTTATTAGACATCATATACTTACAAAATAAACTATCACTGTGATGTAAATAAGTTTCATTGTCTTCATGTGTAGAAAGAAAGTGTAAACAGTGGGTTAATGTATTATTTGTGCATTGTATATAGAATGCAAACGGAATAAATATATATTGTATACTGTTACTCTTTTTATTTACCTTTAGGCTTGTTGTACATATATAAAATTTGTTAAAAAAAGTCACATCAATATCTAATGTGCCAACAAAACAAACAAATGATGATAGTAAGAGCTTTATGTTTTCCTTTATTTGACTCCTGCAAAAATATATTCATTTAACAGTATGGTGTTTTGTATTGCAAAGGCTGTTTAATTCTGTTATTTTATAAAAAAAAATATTAATAATAATAACTAAATAAATAAATAAAAGAAAGTGTCCAGGGCAGCTTATCACACCAATAGAAGTGACAGAAAGAGATCAATATAGGCAGTGCAAGGCCTGTGTGCACTGAGTGGGGAGTACCTCTTTGTCAGTATACCTGCTTTGAGCACTACCATATTCCAAAGCAATGCTAGTCTGGGTCATCTTCCTCTCTTGTATGTAGTGTAAATGAAAAAACAAAGAAGTGTTTTATAAAAATAAGAATGACAAACTTCTACAAAAGACCATTTTTATCATGACATACATTACTTCCTTTACACAGAGTGTTACCCACATAATAAGTCTATACGACAAATATCAGTGTATTACATCCTTGACATAGTCTCAAATGACCTCATAATATGGTAAACCATTACATAAAAGTGTTGCCAGAATTAAAAAGAGAATGTATGTTGTGCTAACAGTGCATGTAACTTATCACAAGGTACTGGCTGATATTGAAAACAATACCTGGCAAAGGGCTAGGCACCTGCAAGTGTTCCCCAGAGAGATGACCAGGCACTCTGCACAAATAACTGGAGTTAACCATGACCACATGTTAAAAATATGAACATGCAAAAATTGCTTTACCATTATCACTAAGGTATTGACCTTTCAAATACAAATTTCATGTTAGTAGATGTATTGGACAGTCCTTCATTCACCTTGCCATTTTTTTTTTTTTTTTTTTTTTTTTTTTTTTGTTTTTTATGTTAAAGAGACTCATCAAAGCTGGATTTATTGAACGCTATAGCTTTCCATACATAATAAAAAAATTAAAATGTTTGGTTATTTGGTAGTTAGTAAAGCTGATTTATGTCAAAGGCAAATAAATATCTTGCTATTATTCTGGGACAGCATAAAACTCATAATGCCATATTTATCTGACTATATATAAACAACCAAAACTGAAATACTAAAATATTTCTGACTGTGTTACATTTACATCTGTGCAAATGTTACCTTGCTACTGATTACTTAAAATAGAAAATCCACAGCCATCTAACATTGTCCTTTTGTGGTTAAACCTTCAGGGACGGGTCACATCTTAACTCATTCTCAACAGTGCGTATACCTGCTGAAAGCCACTCTTGCTGGCAAGATAGCACGTGAGCGCAGCTTCCCTGTGAGATGTTTCTCAAGGCAAGAGGTCGCACTAAGCGACTCAGAGTGATTTTAAATAACCCTATTCTATGTGGTGATAAGAAGAGGTTTTTGTATCTTTTTCCTTTTTTTTTTTTTGACTAGTCAAGAAAAATATGTATATACAGTACAAAGGCAACTACAATGTGTATATACAAACATAACTATGGACAAACATGTATATATGGGAAGAGATCATGATGTGATAGGACGTCATCCATTGTGAGGGAAATATTTGATGAAGTAATATCACATCATCTGGTACAAATGGGTTAAGATATCCAGCTCAGGCTGAACATCTTAAGATGTTGCCAGTCTTGGAAGGGTTATATGGAATGTTTTCTTTTCTTATGTAAATTACATAATTATGATATATAATTCTCTGTTGTAGGCATATAAAGTTCCAAATATACCTTTAAAAATAGTAAGCCACAAAAAATGGAAAATATACAAAAAATAATTTATAATCATAATGAGTAAAAGCAATATTGGTCACATAGATTATCATCATCAGGTCATCAGTATAGTTGGATGGCCTTGATTGCTGTTCTACATGTGTAACTCAAAGCTCATGATTATACTAAACTGAATAAATTATAATCATATCTACAACTCCATACATAATGTAAATCACTGTGATTTCAAGCACAAACATAGTAGGTGGGACAATGTCAATCAACATCAATTTTTTTATTTACAACACATCAACATTTTGTTTCATAAACTTATACAGTTTAAAGTTTTTGTATATGATTGTTTTCAAAGCATTTTACAGTTCAAAATCTTTGTCCACTACTATTTTTTGCTGACAAACTCACTACCTTTGTGCAGACATGTTGCATTTAGCTTACAACATGATCAGCCTTATACATCTCACACACACACACACACACACACACACACACACACACACACACACACACACACACACACACACACACACACACACACACACACACACACACACACACACTAGTAGGAAGCATGAAGGTCTTTTAATAAAGGAGTATAAGCTATGTTCCTGAATCAAGCAACACCAGCAGACATATAGCATGAAGACTTACTCAATCAATCATCTAAAAGCCTGACAGCATATGAAGCAACAGAAGACCCATCAAATTTCTGTTGAATCTATCGTCAGGTTGAATTATATAAAAGTACCGACTTGAAATAGAAATAATGCAATACTGGAAGACTATGCATTTCTTACAGCTCCAAAAAGAGCATAAACTATGATCCTGGAAATGGATCATATCTACATATCAAATCCTCATTAAAAAAAAAAATCTAACCTTTACAGTGATGCGACTATTTCGTATCATGGGGCAAAAATGGCAATGGGGATCAAGTTCTATAAAACCTAAAACACACTGAATAAGATCAGAGAGAAAGTAATACCATTATAACTATACATGTATGTATACATGATGTAATAAGAGATGGAGGAGTATTTTCTTATATTCTTATTCAAGGGAATAACATAACTGTATAATATATTTTTCCATAATGAATTATACATAAATATGAAAATTATTCAGATTTCTCAGAGCTCATATATATCAGATTCACACAGAATACCTAGCATTTCCCTTGGTATTCGTTTGGTATTTCTTTGCAAATTCACAAAGGCATAATCAATATCATGCATATAGGTGGTTATTGTGTGTATAGGTGGGGGAGGAGGTGCTATTTAATATGTGTTCAATTTGATGTGTTTGTTCTGAGAGGTTCAAACTGTTCAGTGGCATTTCCAATCATAAAAGTGCAGAGCCAATTTTTTTTCTTCCCTCAGAATACTGACACACACAGCTATCAAGGTAGTTTTCTTGGACCCTATTTAAGAATGAGGAAGTCTGCAGTCATCTGTAAATTACTGTGTTATCTACAGAAAGTCTAGTTTTAGAGTAAGAGGTGGACAGTGGAAGATCATTAATGTCTAGTAAGATAATAAATAAAGAAACATCCCCACTACAAAGGGGATGGTATCCTTGAGCTTCTCTTCCCTCCCTCACCTCACCCATAGCGAACCTGTCTCAATGAGCCTTCCTGTGGGCTGAAGGGGCACAGCTAAGCTAGGAAGGGGGGGATAGGTGCAGAGGCTGGGCCAGCATTATCCTGATCACATGTGGATATAACTCACAAAGGGCAACAATGAGAAAATCTGGGCTATTTCTTTAGTAAGAAACTCTTACAAGATGGTTGTGACTTACTATAGGGCATTGCAGAAAAGAACAAATTACTGACATGGGGTTGAAGAGTTATTTGGGAGTTGTGACTCT